>JASCZW010002993.1:0-20680 GCA_034211315.2 Aedes japonicus
GATCTGCCGCTGCTTCGTTCAGTTGTTGCTCAAGGGCGCATCCATTTCGTTACGATTGGTTTGACTATCGCGAGCAATCCGTTGCACCGGATCCGAATCTGGGCACACTTTCTTGGCGGACGACCCACCGGGAAGAGCTTTCCTTATCTTCATTTGCCGACGCATTTCGCATTCTTATCCAAACGGTCCAAACAGTTCTCATCGACGTCTCACGCGATAGCCCTTTGAAGAAGTGAAGTTCTTGGCCTTGGTGAGGCTCCTAAATTTTCGTTTAAGAGAATAGTATCGCTCGTAGTTATCTCGCGAACCACGCTTCTGATATGCTTTAAACGCGACGGATTTGAAAATCGTGGAAAGAGAAATTTTAATCTGAAGAGAGCCATGTTTGACAGAGAACATATACATAATAACAACGCGATTTGTGAACTAAAAACCTAAAAGCGTCCATTTTTTTAAGAACACTTCTACTATTCCATTTAAGTTCTTCGATCATATCCACACGAATGATATTGGTATCACAAAAATCTAGACAAATCTTTTTCTCAATGGAGGAATAATGTTACATGGTACCACAATAACATTATTTTCCTCGTATCATTTCTTCGCCACTGTTGAGTAGAAGCAAGGTGCCAAACTGGGCTGAAAAAGGCCAGGAGATTTCTTTTGGGCTAAGAATGACCTCAGTTCACATTTCACTATAATGACCTGCACAGAAAAAAATAATTAATTTTAACAAGCGCGTAAAATTTCCCCTCGTGTAATTCCAAGCAAAAGAGCGTGAACAACGTATTGTTTGCAATCTTTCATACACCGAGCTTGATTCAGGCGTTATCTGGCTTAAATTTACATGAAATATCCCATTATTTTCTGTCAAATCTAGCATTCCCTTTATGTGCATTAGATAACGCAGAAAATTCAGTGTTTCTTTTTATCTGTGTGCATAGTTGACTTAGTCACATCCATTTTTTTTGCCAACATCTCTGAACGACATTTTGGGCTTCCCACTGCAAAAAATTCTTAGGTTGACTCAGACCACAGTTACAAAAAAAATATTTCCTGACACGCTTTACAGTGAATATGAAATATTCAATATAACGATTAAGGCAATGCACAGTTAGCCAAAGTTATACTTACACACAACCAAAACAGCATGTAAATTTCTGTCCCCTAAGACCGAGCACATGCAAGTGTCTTTAGTACATAAGAATGAGTTGAAAGAGATGAGAAAATACAGTTCAATCAAACACATCTTTTGTCGAATTGCGTATATGTCAGCTACTAAGCGACATAATTTTAGACGAAATCTCTGTTTTTTTTACAAACTTTTTACAAACTTGAATTACGTCTCGAGTAAAATTTCTTAGTGTGTATACATATTTCAAAGTTCAACGTCTGAAACTAGTTTCTCTACCCGTGTTAGGCAGTATTGGGAGACGGACAAATCGCTAGAACTAGAAACAAACAATAGGTAGTATAAGAGCCCGATCGGTTGCATAACCTTTTGTCAGTCATGGGGATCTCCCCCTTGCCTATCCTGCATGGAAGTTGGTATGACAGAAGGGTTATGTGCCTGATCGGATACTACCGTTCAAATGCCCCTCCGCTCGTTTTCAATCTTGTATCTTTCAATTTCAAAACCTGCCGTTGCCCTTTACGTAACTATCAATACACTTTCTCTTCATGTCTATTTGTGCTTAGCAATAAAATTACTGTCCGCTACTAGCGCTTCGCGTGGCGATGAGAAATTATCTGCTTCTGCATGATTTTACCTGTTAAACAAAGCATATTGGCTCCATCCTTCAGATGTTGGGTTGGATTTTTACAGAAAAGACCTCCCCAGAATCCTTTTGTGAACAAAGCTTTTCCTATTACGTAAGGTATTGGTGAGTATTGGTGAGTCGAATCGAGCTTTATGATGATGACGATGATGATAGTGTTGTGGCAGAGTGCTCGACACTGAAGAAGTCTATAAGTAGCAGAACGAAATAGGCCTATCTGTCAAAAGATAAGCTCATAGTAGAATTAAAAGGAATTTGTTCGCGTTTACTAGCGAAAATTTGAAAAAGTGTTTCAAAGTTTTATTTTTTATTTTTTTAAAAGTGATCAAATGAAGTGTTAATATTAAATTCTCCTAGTTCCCAAAGTAAACAAAGCTTATTTTTCAATCACTTTTCACGAAGTATCAATCCATCCTCAATCTCAACAATTTCAAATTTTGAGGGATTGGCTTGTGAATAGCACACGCGGCGAAACAATGCGCGATCAAGGGCATACCCGATAACAAACAAACAAAGCTTAAATACTGAACCGGCCGCGACAACAACGTTAAGTAGACTTGGTGAAAAAATAAGGAATTTTTATTTATAAAAATACGAATTTTCAT
The DNA here is from genome assembly GCA_034211315.2 of Aedes japonicus. Lineage (NCBI taxonomy): Eukaryota > Metazoa > Arthropoda > Insecta > Diptera > Culicidae > Aedes > Aedes japonicus. Next base: position 2,384 of record JASCZW010002993.1, read on the forward strand.
GAAAAAAACCTGTTTTGAAAACTTGAATTTTGGCATCACCCTTTGAACGTTGAACATGAATTTAATGGAATGGATCATCCTGAATTGATTCGTTGCTATAGCCAGATTGACTGACTGACTGAAAAAATCCAAGCACAACATTCAAAGGGCAGTTTAAAACCCCAACTTTTCAGAACAGAAACTAAGCCGGCGTCAGGTGGTGCAGTGGTAAGCGTGACTTCTACTTGGCACCCCAGTCGGTTGGTGTTTCTGAGGCGAAAAAATCTTGAGTCACGTCTTCCTTCGGAAGGAGTAAAGCCGTTGGTCCCGGTTCATTGTCAGTGAGTCGTAAGGTAGGGTCAGGTGGTGGAGTCCTCTCCCATAAAAATCTAAATAAATAAAAAAAGAACAAAAACTCCAAAATTTTCATGGAATTGATGGTTTTGTTTCCAGCTGTCTGATCTAATTAAAATTGCTCGCCAGTCGCTTCGGTTTCGAGAAAAATTTCAATTGATCTGTCTTCCTGACTTTCTTACGGCATGCCCTGCCTACCGTGTTCAACCAATTTTACCGATTGTGTACGATGAGAGGTTCTTCCAGCAACTGATGCAATTTGTGGCCCATTCGCCTCCCCCACGTTCCATCCTCCATCTACATCTCTACTGTACACAGCTCAAAAAAATAAGTGTGAATTTCTGTTCAATATCATGCCCGTAAATGGAGCGTCACTAAAGGTACAAATTTACAAATTTACATCATGGATATTTCTAGGGCATTCCGAACATTGTCGATAATGTTATTACCAAAAGCTCGTCTCGTCGAGAACTATTCCATGCATGTCACTGCTCCATGATGAAATAAAATACGATTTTGCATGCTCTGATATTACATCACAATGAAAAATTCAACTTTTTCACCTGTGTAGATCGTACGCAGCACCTGCCGTTCAAATATACAAAGGGCGCGTTAGTCCTTCACGAGCTATGCACATGTTTTCGTGATCGTGGAGGACTACCAGTCTAATTTGAGTCCAGCAGATGGTTAACAGTCGGTAAAGTCTCAGCTTCAAAGCAAGGCCATACTAGAGGTGACAGGCCTGCACAGATAAAAAGAAACACTGAATTTTCTGCGTTATCTAATGCACATAAAGGGAATGCTAGTTTTGGCAGAACATAATGGGATATTTCATGTAAATTTAAGCCATATAACGCCTGAATCGAGCCTGTTGTATGACAGATTGCAAACAATATCGTTGTTTACGCTCTTTGGCAGAATTACACGGGGAAATTTACGCGCTTGTTAAGATTGATTATTTTTTTCTGTGTGGTGCAGGAATTTTTCGTTGAGGAAATTGCTCGACATCTCTGGGCATAGGATATATTGTACTTGCCGCACAATCCATACTAATGCAAAAAGTGGTAAATAGCCTCGAAAACTCTACTAAAACTACTAATAACTGTGAAAGTGCATTAAGAACACAAAGTTGAGAGTGGTAAGTTAGTTGTAGAGGCAATAAGCTTGATAAACTACACAGATAAAAGAAACACTGAATTTTCTGTGTTATCTAATGCACATAAAGGGAATGCTAGATTTTGCAGAAAATAATGGAATATTTCATGTAAATTTAAGCCAGATAACCCGAATCTAGCCTGTTGTATGAAAGATTGCAAACAATATCGTTGTTTACGTTCTTTTGGCTTGAAATTACACGAGAAATTTACGCGCTTGTTAAAATTCATTATTTTTTCTGTGTAATGGAAAAAGATGGTCAACCTGGAAGTTCGGCAAACTTTATTCGATCTTAGCGTCGAAAGCCTCTGCAATTGGTTACAGGCGGGGCATGAACTTTGGGAGGAGCAACTTGTACAAAATTTGATTAATTGCCCAAATCTCAAGCCTTACATACATTCGATTGGAATGATTCATGTGAGTTAGATGATTGTAAAAGAATGTGCATCATTTATTTACATATGACCGATTATCGGTTGCATATAAAAAATAGAAATAGAAATTATTAGGAAAAATTGAATCATTTGTGTCAATCATTTAAAAATTTAAAATAAAATACAGAAATTTATAAGCGTTTCTTGCTGAATCATGATTTCAGCGATCCCCGATTGCATGCACTAGTTGTCAGTCTATTTCAGACTGCTTATTTAAAAATGGCAAATAAGGCAAAACAAACCTTGACTCTTCATGCAACCTCCGATTATCGAGGTTCACCAAGGTCGTTAGAAACATGTCTTTTTATTGTACGCACTTAAATTTTTGGCTAGACGCTATCAAATAAACTCACTGCACCCCTTCGAAAACGAACTGCGCGACTTAAATGTCTGTGAAAATTCGTACCCAAATATGAGCGGAAGCCAATAACCATAAATAAAATATTGATCCTTGCCAAACTCCACCCAGGTCCGAGCGACCAAAGAAGCCATGCAACAGTCCTAAAGTCGACCCGTTACCGTTTACCTTCGCAACAAATAACTAAAACACATTAGAGGGCCATCTGAAACAGAGGAAACCGCCACCGAGAGCTTTATCGACCACACATAACACTGTTACTGCGCTGCCCATTTCCAGCCAGAAGAAGAACAGTATAAAAATCGGAAAGACCACGTCGTATCGGAAACGAGCAACAGCAAGGAACGATTTGAAATAAAAATTTATGGATACGAGGAGCCATCCGGGCCTCCGGACGACTGCCTACCCTTTCTAGCCATCCCGTGGCACTGTGGTCAAAAATGGCAAAAGGTGGAACTTTTTGGATGCATTGTTTGTCAAAAATTCAAGTTAATAAATATTTAGAAAACAAAAACTTATTTTTTTCTGATGACATGGAGAAAACTCTCTCCAGCAGAGTTATAGAAAAGATGAAAAAAGCAACATTGCTAGCGAAATATCTTTATTATGTCCTGTATATTCTGAGTTATTGACCTTTTTCAGCGGTAGCTACTAAAAATAAGTGTTTTAGACTTATCTAATGTAGTCTAGATAATAACTAAAGGCATCAACGTTTTTGCCCTAGACCAAAACTCTCTAGAAACATTAATTAGAATGTCATACCAAATTTCATATTATGTTCACTTTAATTCTTGAAATTGAAGGGAAAAATAAGGTGTGTATCTAAGTTACTCCTTTACCTACACAAATAAAGGAAACCTTGAATTTTCTGCACTATCTAATGCACATAAAGGAAGGCCAGAATTAGAAGAAAAGTAATAGGACATTACCTGTAAACTTTAACCAGATAACGCGTGAATCCAGCCTGTTGTATGAAAGATTGCAAACATTGTTGTATGGTACATGATAGATTGCAAACAATTTCATTGTTCACGACTCCTTTGGCTTAGAATTAAACTAGGGAAATTTCACGTGTTAGTTAAAATTAATAAATTTTGTCTGTGTAAAAGTGACACAAGCTATGAGCAGACATTAAGTTATGAAGGTTCTATTTGGTACTCTCTACCCATATTTAAGTTCAAAAGACTAATATATTCTTAGTTCTTCAACAAATTATTTTTGTCGATTTTTGTACACAACTTTATCTAGAAAATTAGTTGAAAGATTAGCAGTTTCCATTTATTTCCAACTACGTTTATTGCTTATCTTGACTTTCTGAGGTACACCCACCATCAGATTCCACACAGTATCCTTGGTTCTACATCTTATCTTTCTCAAAACGACCAAGGACATCGAAGAGCATCCATGAACTGCCCGTATACTAAGCTTCGTCTTATTGGGAGATTTGTTAATTGAAGGAGTTGGTTCCTAAGGTCACGGCATGTTTAAAAATACGAATCTGCCGTGAGGGCCGTCTTAGTATTGTAAAACTGGTACGAGGTATGTTCGGATTGAGACGGAAACACGTTTTGATAACACCGAAGCTGCGATGATATATTCAATTCATTGAAAGTTACTAGTTACATTTGTTTACTTACATGTTCATGTTCTTCTAAATGTTCAATCCGAATTTTCTATCTCTGAACCTGATCACGAACGATTTTATCCTTAGGTTTACTAGTTTTTAGCAACTAAATCAATCCAGCCGTACTGGAACTAGTAAAAGGCATCTATAATTAACTTAGGGTTAAGTTTACTAACGCACGTAAATATCAGGAAATTTACCTAAATCCAGTTTTTCAAATGCAATATATTTATTTAATCTAACTTAGATTCACTATTTCAATAAGCGTAGTGTTTGAGTTAGATATAGCTACTAATTTAATAACTCCTTTAATTAAACAACTAGAAATTGATTATTTAATTTTCACAATCGTGTTTAGCTTCTTTCTTCTTTCACTTCTTATCTTTTCCTCTGATGCATGTGACGTTTGAGAGTCACGTCACCAGTTGCTCTCTGACGTTTACGTTAACAGATCTGGGTGATACGGAACTCACCTAGCTACCAAGCGAAACTGCCCTGTGGTTTCGCAACAAGGTATCAGCTGATTCCATTACCAAGTTCTGGAAAATGTTGTACACAGAACCAGATTCCGATGATGTAGATGAAATCCCGTATTCGATTGTTCATGAACACTTAATTTCGATTCAGCAGAAATTGAAGTACCAGGACAAAACCTTACACAAAGAGGACGTGGAGTTTGACGTCCTGAACAACGATGATACTGTGAACATCGTTCTAAATCGAAAAATTGAGGGAGCAAATAAAAGTTTTGGAACAACACCAAATGAATGTCGATGACGAATCTGAAAATTGTGTTCCAAATGAAACAGCTTTATCGGAAATATATGAAATAATTGTTTGAGCAGAGGAAAACGGACTTTCATTAGAAATACAGTTCCTGTGGCGAAAAGTACTAGGGAAAGTAATTAATTCACGAAATGTTAATGTTTGAATTTTATTTATCTTACTTTAGGTATTTTATGTATATCACTTCTTATGAATTTGTTTTTTTTATTAAATTGATCTTTTAATTTCTCATGCTTTGTTACTACATTATTGAATTAAATTTTATACTTAACTAAACAATAAGTTTTCTGACAAGTTATACTAGTATCAATTGAACACCAACAAATATTGTAATTACAAAAGTTCTGCAATGATAATGAAGAGAACGAGGAGATCAATAAGACCACTTTGCAACGCTACGTACCTCCTACCTCGAGTCAGCCCCTAAAAAAGGGTTCGTGTTATTTGAAGAGATGAGATATAAATATTGAAGTACATTTTTATACTACAATTGTTATGTTTGTATTCTCCGTGCGTGGAGTCCTTCTACATTTTTATTTCAATTTATGATTTTGACATAAAATATATTTTGTCTTGGCAGTTTCCGGTTTTAATGAAATTTTGTCCATTTGTGGATTTCTACCCAAGATAAATTTTCCTAAAAAATCCAAAAATTTTCCTGGACTAATTTCTATAAGGGTTTATGTAAAATATGAATTTATTTTTTTCAAAACATCATAGCATGTAAACGATTATTCTAATCAAAATGTCGTCTGGAAAAAGTTGAAGGTCATTAGTGTTCCTCAAGAAAAAAATACACTGAAACTAAAAATGTAAATTTATACTAAAAACACATAACAGATTTATTTTTTTGAAGGTCCTTCGAATTAACCAAAAAAAAATTGAAAAAACTTTAAGTCATATACTAAAATCTGGTGAAAAGTTTAGGACGGTCACTTCTTAAATTTTTCAAATTTTTGTTTTTAAGTTGTTACATATTACAATACATCTATTTGTAGCATACTACAAGGAAAACGGTACACTAACGCATATAAGTTTTGTGATCATTTCTGACGCCTTAAAGCATGATACAGTAGCAGTTCTGATGTTTATCTTAAAATTATTGAAATATTTAAAATCACAATTTAAAAGATTATTTTTATGTCAGACGGAGCAGCGAGTTATTAGTACGAGACACTGAAGAAGTCTGCACATTGTAGACGAAATACGCGTCTGTCAAGATAAGCAAAGGTAGTTGGAATTAAATGGAAGATACTAATTTTTCTTCTAATTTCTAGTTTAAAAAAATGCAAACTTCTGTGAATTTAAAGATAGGCATAATATTGAAATTAAATTGTGCGAGGACGCGCCAGTGCTCTTTCTGTGATTCGCTGGTGTGGTTGATAGCGAAAAAGTCACCGAAGTTGAAGAAAATTCCAAAAAAAGAAGCGCTAAGAAACATTCTTCTTTCTTCCTTTGTTATGTAATGTTAAGCGAATTTGCAATCACTTCTGTTAATTAGCAGAAGAGCCCACGCCAGTGAGCTCACTGGGGCGCACGCGTCTGGGAGTTTATCTGCATTCACTGCAATGAATTTGAGAGCTCTTCTTCTCACTCTAGAGCGATCGAGTGTAGTGTGAATAAAAACCAATTTTTCCACTCGCCTGTGCTACCCGCAGGCAAACACGGAGGTGAATATAAACAAGAGAGAAGAGCTCTCGTTGAGGTAGGAAGAGTGTGTGGAAAAAATAAAATCTCTCTTTACTACACTGAGGATATGCACGGCCAGCCGTTTCAACTCAGTTTTGAGTCGTTTTTGGCTCACTTTCGTCAAAAGTGGAGTCACTAAAATTTGAGTGCATGTTACTTGCATTGGCAAGTCGACAAATCAAAAACATCGACTCAAATCAGATGGATGTTTTCGATTTGTCGACTTGTCAATGCCAGTAACATTTACTCAAATTTGAGTGACTCCACTTTTGACGAAAGTGAGTCAAAAACGATTCAAAACTGAGTTGAAACGGCTGGTCGTGTGAACACGAACATCCTATAAAGAATGCTAGACAACTTTATGACTGGGCCAAAAATCGTAAAGAGGATCATGAAACAAAAATGACATTTCGCTATATTTCCACGGATAAATACAAAGAGGCCGAAAAGGGCCGAAAATTATCATTCTTACATTCCAGTTTCAAATAACCAGATTGTAGTTAAGGTATTTTCTAATTCTAATGATGAACACAATATTTCATGTATTCAAATGATCTGAAATGTAATAATTTTAATAAAAATTGAAAAAAAAACCTTGTATGCTTCTTATTTCCCTAAAAAAAATATTTCCGAAAGCATCAACTTGATTCTTTTCCATCGCGTCCAAACAGAAACGGATGCGTCTAACTGCCACCATGTCTGACAAAAACTTGCCTGTTTTTCAATAATCTATTATGAAAAATACATTTTGTTGTAAATATCATGACTAACAATCAAAGACGGCAAACAAAAAATTACAAAAACATAAATTTCTGTTTTTAAAATGCGCAATAACTAGGCTTACGAAAAAAATTTCTATATGCTTTTTAATTAACAATGATGCTTAAAACCAATTTTGGGTATATTTTAATAAAAAAATTATCATATCTAACATTTTTTAAAAAGTTATTTATTTATAAAAATAAATAAAAAAAGAAAAAAAATGACCACCTAAAACTCCTCGCTAACTTCAAGAACATAACTTTAGCTTTTTTTTTAAATAAAAGGACCGAAGGGTGGGATCCTTTGAAAAAATGAACGTTTTGTGTTTTTCATGTATTAATTTACGAATTGTTTTGTTTCAGTGTATTTTTTTTCTTAAAAGACACTGCCTTACCTACAAATTTTTCTAAGACAACATTTTGATCAGATGAGTCAATTGCGAAAAAAATGATTGAAAAAATTAAATCCGCATTTACCGCATATTTACCCTTATAGAAAATTAGTCCAGGAAAATTTTGAATTTGTTTTTTATGAAATACGTAATTTTGGGTAGAAACCAACAAATGGACAAAATTTTATTCAGATCGGAGAGAGTAGGCTCCAATAGGTTTGCTATTCGGGCTGGAAATGCTCATAATAAATAAACAAAAAAATAAAAAAGTAGCACAACTAAAGTTCCAAAAATTCTTCAATATTCGACATACAATTTTTTTTTTCAATAAATTTGCTTGCTTTTGTATTTTATACAATTTTTCTGATGACGTCACGTTATTCCTTGTGTTTGTGGCCCTTGTTTGCATGAAAAAGCTTAGGGTTTCAAGAACTTAACGTTTGAATCCCACTCTAGCTCTTTACAAAATCAGAAATTTCTGTTTGAAAAAGTACTCGGGAATTGTTTTTATTTTATTTTTATCATAGTAGGACATGACATAACTGCGACACTTTCCGAGTTTGGAAAGTTTTGCAGAAGGAAAAAGCATCCCTTTTTGTCACTTTCGACCACAGTGCGTTTGCTGGGCAGTCACATCCATTATGTTCCGGCACATCGATGACTGTGGTCGACTCATATCGTAATTGAGCTGGATGGAAACCGGGAGTTGATCTTACATATCGAACGACACCGTCTAACAAGGTGGTACAACAGGAAGAAGTCTCCCTGATGATTGCTGCAAGTACCAGTAGTCATTTTTTTCGGCGAACACACAGCAATCAGCATCTTAAGTTGCAAGTTTATGAACCTTCTCTAGCAACGGTTTCGTGCAAGTGTGCAGTTCAGAAGGCGAAATTGTCTCCACCCGACTGTTCCGGTTCCGAGTCAACAATATCTCCGTTTCTTGGTAGTTTGACCAAAATTCCACTCCACTCAACCCGATCGGAAAACTGAACGCCGTTCCTAATAACATCGATGAGGAAAATTATTTACACTTTATGTGGGTATGTCCCCTCTTCTCAGTCCGGTTCAAGTCTTCTCCCACGAGCCTCCTCAAAAGTCAAGGTGGAAGGGAATAAAAAACATCAAAAAATTACATCGAAACATCAACCGACGAATGTCTTCCTCTCAAGAAGCTACTGGCAGCAGAAAAGAACTCGAACGTGATGAGACCAGGCAAGAATCCCTCCGGGGAGTAGAGCACGGTTCCCCGAGCAACCGAAACGGAACGGAGTACCTTCTCAGCTCAGAAGACATTCACTAATAGAGAATGGTTTTACGGTCCAATTTCTCCCGAACTAGTCCAACCATTCCACCGTGGCTTTCGGCAAGGGAGTACAGTAAAATAATGCAATTTATGACCGACAGTTACCCAGGTGACAGGTGAAGCTGGAGCTCCACGAGCTAAAAGATCCATGACATCGTGGATGAAGAAATGTTTCTTGAGAGCCGTAGCCGAAGCAGCCCTAGGTATTCATAAATCCGTGGTTGTGTCCTAATTTCCATTCCGCTCAAAACTGGTGGCTCCATAAAGTTTCAACATCATCAATGTTTGATTCGACATTGAACTGATTCACTTTGAAGCATTCAGTCGCATTAAAAGTCCAATTAAAATTGTCCTTGGCTATTTGATTTGATGATGATACCCAATCGATAGGCCCTATGTTGCATAATTAATATTTACAACTAATAAAAGATAACCAATAAATCCCTCCGGTTCGGCGTTTGGTAACAATTTTATGCTACAACTTTTGCCGATGTAAACTGGAACTGGCCATCAATCCACACAAAACCTGATTTTTCAACATGTGGCCGGCATGCGAGTTCGCGAAATCCGGGCAATGACCCTTTCCCACGGTGTCGCTGCAGCTGAGGGGTGTAAAACTGATGTCGGTTCTCGCAAAGCTGGCCAAGATAAACTCACCTCATTCCGCCGTAGCCTCCTGTGCCAAGTACATTAATTATTCCGGCATTATGGAGAACCAAGCAGTGATGGAAAAAATCGCATCGGATAGCGTTCAATTTTGAATCAATTGCGAACACACTCTTGAAAGAATATCAATCTGAGCGATCTTCAGCCGACATAATAATACACCGGAGTGAATGAAGAAGAGAGAAAAAAGAGAAGAAAAAATTGACATCGGTCGCGCATGATTTTGTTCGTGCGTTGAATCATTCTTCGAATGCATTCATTGTACTATGAATGACAAATAAAAGAATCGTCTATGAATGCATTCATCGATTCACGAAGATTGAATCGCCTCGATCGCCTCGATAGTGCAAAAGTTGGCTATGATTATTACGGTGTTGTGTGTTGTTGTTGCCTTTTGCAGTTGCTAGCTGATTGTCGAAACTCATTCACGTTTTGCTTCACGGTCGTCTTTGAATCACAGTTATAAATGAAGTAAGTACTATTGGAAGTAAAATTATGAGCAAAACACAATTTTTGTATGTTTTAATTTATAGAATGAAACGAAGGTGCACTCAAAAAAACACCCAGCTGCAGGTTATTGGGCAGATTGATGGGAAGTTTTGCTGCAAGGCTTTAGAAGAATGTGAGCAAGATGATGGCAAAATTTTGCGGCATGTTCTGGAACAACATTTGACCGTCAATGGTGCATTGGATCTACCGATGCCAACAGTGGTCGAATCTAAATCTGAGCCGGATAGAAGTCGAAGAAACTTAAAAAATTATAATTATTCAAAAATAATAACATAAGTTATAATGTTATATTAAAATTGAGCTTAACGCATGTAATATGAGTGAAGAGAAAGAGTTACGTGTGTTTGTATGTGCTGTGCTGTACTGTTCACTGCGGCTAGAATACTTTTGGAAATATTTCCTGGTACGCAATCAAACGTAATCTGAGGAAAATGACCTGTATCAGGATTATTTTGATTGTTTTGTCGGAACGAAAAGTGGTCATTGGTATCGTGGATTATCCGGATAATGGTCATTGTGCTCAGATTACGTTTAATAAGGTACTTTATGGTAATCCATCTTATTCGCCTTTGGAAATCAGCATTTGATGATATGTCGCAAGCCTGGTTTTGTCGGAATGAAAACTGGTCCTCCGAACTAGATTTCGGATGATCCGGTTACTACCAACTGTGGCTAGATTACGTTTGAGAAGGTGCTCCGGTACTTAATCACACTCACCCATGTTTTGTTGGAACAGAAATCAATCTACCGAACTGGATCACGGGTGATCAGGGTACTGGTCACTGTTACGGTGGTCGAGAAGGTTCTCTGGTACTACATCGTATTCGGCTTTGAATATCAGTATAAAATGATATTTCGTAAGTCCCGGAACGAAACGCGGCCCTTGGAACCGAACCGCGGAATCCAAAAGATTACCAGGGAAGCCAACGACGGTCCAAAGTCTAGGGTATGTAAATTTACTGTTATGTTTTTTAATAACACGATTTATCACTGAGAATACATTTTGGTCCACAATTTGCGATAAAAATTACCTTATCTGAATCCCGAATAAATCTGTGACCAGCAGAATTTGAGCGTCAAAAATCGGTTGAAAAATGAAAAAGTCGTGATTTTTATTACTAAGCAAACCGTGAAACGCTCATAGAATTCAGTTGACTTCTATTCCAATCAACAAGCAAATCTATGAATGCAATCTTGCATTCATATTGATTCTAAATTTTGATTCACGAATGATTCTCTAGAAGGCTGACAGATGATTCACATGATTCAAAATGAATGTAGATATTGCGTGGGTCGCTTTGATTGAATCATTCATTCTCTAGCTTGGCTGATTCATGGATTCAGTGGTATAAACAATCAGCAGAGATCATATGAAATATTTTCATGCGACTGTGATTGATCGAAAATGAAATGCCGAAGCAAAACACGGATTCGGCTGAAATCTTGCACGCGATTGAATTGTTTCCATCCTTGCTCCTGACTACCGGAAACTGCACCATGCAACGAAACACGGAATGTCCTGTCAGAGAGATAATTTTTAATAATCTTCACCAGGAAGATTGGAAGATTGTATCGCTTGAGCTTGTACACCAAGCCATCATGCCATACATTATCGAAGGCCTTCTCGATATCGAGAAGGGCCATAGCGGATGTTTTCGAAACAGACTTGTTCCGCCTGAGGATGTTCATGACTCGATTAAGTTGATGGACTGTTGAGCAACCATGACGGAAACCGAACTGCTCATCCAACAGGATATTGAGCTCGTCAGCAGATGTTAGGAGCCGACGGTGGATCGCTTTCTCAAACAGTTTAGATAGACCTGAGAGAAGGCTGATTGGTTCTGTAGCTTCTGGAACATGAAGGATCTTTCCCAGGTTTCCGAATGGGGATGACTTTGGCTGACTTCCAGCACGAGGGAAGTAGCCAAGACGGAGAGCATTGGTTAAACACCACCGCCAGACGGTTGTAGAACTGGGGGCTCAATTGCTTGAGCTCCAAGTTCATGATGATGTCGAAACCTGGGGCCTTCATGTTCTTAGAGGTCTTGATATAAGTCAACAATTCGTCAGCTGAGATCTCCAAATCTTCGGAGAAGTCGTTGGACTTTGATCGATGTTAGTTATAAGCGCGCTAACGGCAGCTTCGTGTGGACTGACGATGTTTTGACCGAGATTGTGACGAACTGACCGAAGTGTTGACTTATCTCATCAGCCTTCTCTGCAGGTGTTATCAACCGATCCCTTGAGTCATTGACGTCTAGTGGGATCAACGGTGGAATGGGCCTTGGCTTAGTTTTTAAAATTTTTATCATCTTCCAGAACGGCTTAGCACAATCTGGGAGCGAGCGAATTTTGTCAGCGAAATCATTATTTCTAAGGTCCACCATTCTGGCCTTAATAATTTTAGAAACTTGATTGCAGTGACGTTTTAGAGTTGGTAAACCAGTTCGCGTTGGCGTTGCGTAGTTGTATCAAATCTTTAGTGGGTCTATCAATGGGTACAGAGTTGCTCACCTGTTCAATCGCTGGAATGTGTTGCTCCCGGGCCTGGGGAGATCGCCTGTTCGATGGACTGCAGTTGTTGATCGATGTCATCGACCGACTCGAGGTGCACGTTGAAATCGACGGTGTTGTCGACGTGTTGTCTGAACCTATCCCATCTGGCACGATGATAGTTCCGTCTGGTGATTCGATGCCGGTTGACCGAGGACCCAACTTCGACCATCACCGGATAGTGGTCCGAACTGAGCTCCTGGTGCACTACCGGCTGGGCGATGTTGTTCCCATGTTGGTGAGGAAGATGTCGATTGTCGAATGGACCCCGGATCGGCTCAACCGGGTGGGAGTATCCGGGCCCAGGACGGTGTAATGTCTCTCTTCCAGGTCTTCCTGTAGAATAATTCCGTTCCGATTCCGCCGGGTGTTCCCCAGGTTTCGTGTTTCGCATTCATGTCGCCGGCGATGATGAACTGCCCCTGCCTCCGAGTTAGCTTACGGATGTCGTTTCGTAGGGCCGTTGTTGTTCCGTTGTTGGTACTGGCTTGCTTGGGACAATAGGCCGCGATGATGGTGATTGGGCCGACGGCAGTTTCGACTTCGACTCCGATGGCTTCGATAGTCTGCAGCTGAAAGCTCGGAAGCAGATGGCAGTTGATGTTGTAGCGCAGGGCAATCGCAACTCCTCCTCCACTAGAGCCGCTACGATCCAGTCGCACAATCCGGTATCCAGGGATGAATATGCTGATTTCCGGTTTGAGGTGTGTCTCGGTGACGATGGTGATGTCGATGGCCTTCCTGTTAAGGAAGTCACCGAGCTCTACTGTTTTGTTCCGGATAGAACAAGCATTCCAATTTAGGATGTTTATGTTGTGTTTACGGTCCATATTAGTAATGAACGTCATCGTCACGGATGTGGCGGCTTTGAGCTGTTCCTCCTGGGCGGCAGGAACGTAGTTGGCGATAGAGCTCTTGCACGAACTCCACCATTTGCTCCGAGTTGTAGAGCTGTTCATCGACGGGTGGTTGCGTGAAAGTACTGCGACTCGCATTGCCCCAGCCTGGAGGATGAGTCGGTTGGGGGCGGCGGCGGCTGCCGCGAACGATGATGGACGGAAGCTGACGGGCGGTTTGCTGGCGGTGATTCAATGGGATCGGTGGTAGGTTTGGCACCTGATACCGAAGCGACGGGAAATTCTCTTCGTTCATCGGAGGTGGTGGACGGCGTTGAGCAGGCCGGAGACTTGGTAGATGACTTCTGCGGATCGCCAAAACTTCAGCACGTTTGGGGCAGGTACGATTGCTGCACTCATGGTTTGCGCCACAATTTGCGCACTTCAGTACCGCACCTTCTTCCATCGGGGCACAATCGTTGGTACTTGGGCTCCGGCACACTTGCCATATCGCGGTTTCATGTGGCAGTTGCGAGTTCCATGGCTGAACGCAAGGCGGTTGCCACATTGCGTCACGTCGTGCTGTCTCGGACGATACCGGTCCCACTCGACGATGACGTCGAAAAGGGCCCGTAGTTTCCATCAGCTCGCCATCGTGACGGATCCCTTCACAAGGTGGACCAGATAGAGTTGGTCCCGGTGGTTTCCATGTTGTTGGCGCCTGATGGGAAACACCTTTTGAGGTTTCAGTGCCACCGCTTGCAGCTCGGCGAAGATGGACTCCGGTGTGAGTTCTGGAAGGCCACGCAGAATCACCTTCATTGGCTTGCTTCCGGGCGCGTCGTGAGTGTAGAACTCATGTTTCTTCGCGACTAGGTGAGCGCCGACAGCACGGTAGTCAGCCTCCGTCGAGCACATCACCTTAATTCCATTACTGCACAGCTTGTACAGCGGATGGATTTTCGATAGCTGCAAGCTCGGTCCTGAGTGCAGCAATGTCCTTTGACGTCGTGAAGAGCGGGGAACCTTCACCTTCTTCGGCACCTCCTGGATCGGAAGCACGGCGGATTGATTGCTCGCTAGTAGACAAGCGTTGCGATCCACTGGATCGGCGTCATCGTGGCGCAGCCGCTCGGAGCTGCCCGGTTGCGGTAATGTTTCGGGAGCGGATGTCACCGTTGGTCGATTTTTTCGACCCATTGCCCACAGCAATAGGTCGAGCGGAAATGTATCCGAAGTTTGAAGCACTTTTTTCTGCTTTGCCACCACCAAAAGATGAGCAAGCGCAGGCGATGAGGTAGTGAACCGAACACGCAATCGCGAGAAAGCGGGCGAGGGAAAAACGGGAGAAAAAACTTTTACCGTGAGGGTGCGAAAAACACGACCGATCGTGTCGCTTGGTAAAACTGGAATGTGTCGCCTCGCTAGCAGCGCGATTTGGATGTGTCCAGGCATGAGTTTGGATTTGCTTTATACCCACTCGTAGAGACCAAATAAACCAAGGAGTGGAGCTACGGTGTACACAGGCTGCAAAATGTGTTGTGTCGTTTCCATGCCTACCGGATGGTAGTTAGATGGGCGTTGCTGCTGGCTGATGTTGCACATCGTTCAATGTCAGTTTCCGGAGCGGACGGTTTGGGCGCGAACATAATCCCCCCAGGCTGGGAAGAATTCACGGAATCGTTGGGTTCATTTTGATTGTTAGCAATTGGAAGAATGGACAGCTTGGACACCGCTCGTCTGTAGATGGATCCTTCGATGTTTACATCCACTGCTCGCACCAAGTTGTCGGAACCAGGAAAAACCTTGACGATCCTTCCCATTTTCCAGCATTGCGATGGGATATCCTTCTGCTCAAGTAGTACGATCATACCAGAGCGAATGTTTGATTGTTGTTGGCGGTTTTTTCCCCTCGGTTGCAGATTCAACAAGTAATCGTGGCTCCATTGTCTCCAAAACTGTTCACGGAGGTACTGCAGATATTGCCACCTAGACAAACGATTGGTTGGAATTTCGTTGTAGCTGGGCTCTGGTGTGGCTATCAGAGGTCGACCAATCAGAAAATGGCCTGGTGTCAATATTTCGACGTCTGGATCCGATGTTGAACAGAGGGGCCGAGAATTCATTATAGCCTCGACTTGGCTAAGTACCGTTGCATACTCTTCGAATGTCAAGATAGCTGTTTTCAAGGTTCTCTTCAGGTGATACTTTGCTGTCTTGACTGCGCTCTCCCAGAGGCCGCCAAAGTTAGGAGCTTCCGGTGGGATGAATGTCCAGGTGATTTCCCTCGGCTGGCAGAAGGATGCTATCTCGCTGATGGCTTCGCGGTTTTGGAAAAGGAGATACAGCTCATGTAATTCAGATTTGGCCCCTTTAAAGTTGGAACCATTGTCTGAATGAAGTACTCGGGAAAGACCCCGTTGGCTAACGAAACGCTGAAGTGCGGCGAGGAATGCAGCAGTTGAAATATCGGAAACTAATTCCAAATGAACCGCCTTAGTTGACATGCAAATGAACACTGCGATGTAGGCCTTAACAATCCTTGGTTTATGACGGCCTTCCTTGACAAATACCGGTCCGGCGTAGTCGACGCCAGTTTCCAGAAAAGGTTCGGTTGGTGTTAATCGACAGGCTGGCAGATTTCCCATTAGTTGGCTAGATGTTTTGGGCTTTGAACGAACACACGTAACGCAGCTTCTGGTAATCTTTCTGATGGACGATCTTCCATTCAATATCCAAAAATGCGACCTGAGCGTGGTCAATAGGGTAGTTGGTCCAATATGCATGTTCTCTAGGTGATAAGTGCGGATGATTTGATCGGTGAGAGGATGTTTCGGAAGGAGGTACGGATGCTTAGTGTCAAAAGGCAGTCGAGAATTTTGAAGCCTTCCTCCAACTCGCAAGACTCCATCTGCGTAGATGGGATTCAGAGCAGCTATCTTCTTGCAAGGTTCGTTAGATGCCACACGATGTATCTCGTCACCCAGAGCTTGTTGTTGAATTATTCTCACAATTAGATGCAAGGCTGACCGAAGTTCTTGGATTGTAGGGTGGGGCTGTAGTATTCGTTCGTTGTGGGACTTCATTCGACAGTATCGAATGAATCGTTGGACTAGCGCAATTACTCTTTGGAGTTTTCGGAATGAGCTGAACTTGGAAAACACCGCCAACTCTTCTTCGTTTATGGCTGGAATGGCGGTTATATTTACCCTTTTCAGCTCTGGAAGATCTTCGTCTGGGATGCCGGTTGGAGTTTCCGATTGATACTGGGCGTTGTTGAGAAACGTCGGTCCATTCCACCAAAGTTCATTAGTACTCAGTGTGAGGGGAAGCTGTCCTCTAGAGGTTAAATCCGCTGGGTTTTGTTTGGATTGGATGTATTTCCATGGATAACCATTGGTGTTTTTTAAAATTTCTGCTACGCGGTTGCGAACAAACACCTCAAGAGATGACAATGGTTTCTTTAACCAGGCAAGAACCACCTGGCTGTCGCACCACAGAACAACCTTTGAAACTTCTAGTTGAAAGGAATCCAGTACCTTTACAAGCAGCCGTGCAAGAAGTCTGGCACCGAGTAGTTCTTTCCGTGGAATGCTCATCTCAGCAATTGGGGACACCTTTGACTAACTGCACAACATAGTGAGTCGGGCTGTACCATTTGGGAAGATACAGCGAACATAAATGACCGTCCCATATGCAACTGTAGAGGCATCGGAAAATCCATGAATTTCTATGGCGGTGGCATCAGCAGATATCGTGCATCGAGGAATTTTGATTTCTTTTACCAGGTATAGCGCTTCACGAAACTGCTGCCAAGATCGTAGCAGTTCTCCTTCCAATGGGGTATCCCACGGGAGTCCAGCCTTCCAAATTCGTTGCATAATCATTTTCGCAATTACGGTGATCGGCGTCACAAGACCCAGAGGATCAAACAGTCTTCCAATTTCGGACAGCACCGTTCGCTTTGTGGCTTGGTTGGCTTCCCTATCGGTTTGGCTAGTAATGAAGACAAATTCGTCGCGGTGTGGACTCCAGACTAATCCCAATGTCTTCATTACATTAAGTACGGTGTTGTCCAAATGTACTAACTTTTCACGGTTGAGTTCCGGAATATTTTCAAGGACTTCAGCATTGTTGGAGCTCCATTTGTGGACGGGGAATCCGCCTCGTTCAAGTAGTTGTTGAATTTGGATTTGACTTGTTATAGCTTCCTCTACGGTATTTGCGCCGGAAATGATATCATCGACGTAACAATCCTGGCGGACGATTCGGACGGCTAGCGGGAAGGACTCACCTTCATCATCACAAAGCTGCATCAGACATCTGGTTGCCAAGAATGGTGCTGCAGCTGTTCCATATGTTACGGTGGTGAGTTCCAGGATGCGGAGAGGATCTTCCGAGCTTGACCTCCAGAAAATACGTTGGAATCGTGCGTGTATTTGTGCCATGCGTATTTGCCGATACATTTTTGATACGTCGGCCGTGAAGACGATTTGATACTTCCGAAAACGTAACAAAATGCTGAATATGTCGCTCTGCAGTGTGGCTCCAACTAACAAGACGTCATTGAGTGATTTTTCGAACGGGGCAGCCTTAGGGGAGGCGTCAAAAACCACTCGAATTTTTGTTGTTGAGCTTGATGGACGAAGGATGGCTTGGTGCGGTAGATAGTACACTTGTTGATTGGAAACATCATCGGATTCGCTTATCTCTCGACAATGACCCAGTTCTTCATATTCATCGATGAATTGACAATATTGTTGTTTTAACTCCGGGTTCTTCTTGAATCTTCGTTCTAATGAGAGGAACCGACGCATGGCCAGATTTCGATTGTCTCTAGCTCGTGCACTGTTTCACGAAATGGCAAGCTTACCACATATCGGCCGGTTTCATC
>JASCZW010002994.1:0-34391 GCA_034211315.2 Aedes japonicus
TACGGAGAACCTATGGAAACATCACAGTAATGCAACAAACCGTTGTAAACTAACACGGCACACTCTGTAATAATCAGCCGGGCACAGCCTCGAGGGGGCGTATTCCGTGCCATTACTGTTTGTAGTGGTGATCTTTGAAAGGAAGTCACACTGAGAAGCCGAGTGGTTCGGCGCTTGTTTGATGTTTTGCTGTTTATCATGCGCCAAAACTCAACGGGGGCTCGGCAATTATATCTAACACGGTGAAAGGGCGCTATTTTTTTTCTAAAGGGCCCCTGTCAAACCCAGGTTGGGAAACATTTACAAAGTATCTGCGAATGTGTAACAAGATATCAAGCTACGTCTGAAAACCAGTATTTATCATCATAGGGCAGATATTGAAGTTAAAACTGTCAGTGTAATATGCGATCATCACTTTTGCTGGATTGGATCTGTATTATTGGTTTGAAATCGGTCAGAGTAATTAAATTTACAAAGTATTTGACCAAACAATATAACAACATGAAATAAACTCAACTATTTTTTAAAAGTTGGATTTGTGGATTGTGCACTATAGAGAAGAGGATTAGGTGGAGCTAAGTTAGATCAATCTGAAAAGGCGTAACACAAAGCAAAACGATGCGGGTGATCGTTCTTTTCGATATATAAGCTGCAGTGGCTACTCGTGGATTTCAAAATTGTCTATGCACTTGAAGAATTGCACAAACATGGTCTATCTCTATCAAATTAGTGGTTACATGTCAAAAGAATTTATTTCACGATCCTTAGAGAATCTTGCTTGGAGTCGTACACTTTTTTTAAGGATTCTGTTTTTACAAGTTTTACAACATATTATTATACTCAGATTTTTATGGGAATCTTACAACAAACTTTGAGTTTATCTGGGTTCTTGTTCGGGATTCAAATATTCTAAATTCTAGATTGTCTAATCATAACTTATAACTATACAAATTTTGTTTTTCTTTTGACCTGAACGTTTTTGAGAAAAAAAAAGAAAAAAACACACAAACATAGATAAAAAAAAATTATAGTAAACATACAGGTTAAACTAACTACAATCTAAGGCTAATGTTAGTTAAAAACACATAAATGAGTTTCATGAACTCCAGATCACGTACAGCCATAATTTCTCGAACCGGTACATTAGGTTGTCTTCCTCGATCCCTAAGGGAATCATAAAGCTCAGATCTGACTACATGATGCTCAGCACATGACCAAACAATGTGATCTGCGTCCTGGTAACCTTGTCCACATTCACAGAGATTGCTGTCGCTCAGCCCAACTCGGTAGAAATGAGCGTTCAAAGAATAATGATTAGACATGAGCCGAGACAAGTCTCGATCCACATCCATCCCCCCAAGCCCAGATTTCTTCGACAACTTTGACATGATAAAATATTGCCATCGTCCCAAATCTCCTTTACTCCATTTATTTTGCCAGTTGACTGTTGACGAAAAATAGGAAAAAAAATCATTAAAGGAAATTTGTCGATCATAAATATCGCCTTCCATAGCGCCTACCTTTACAAGCGAGTCCGCTCTCTCATTGCCCGGAATTTCACAATGACTGGAACCCATACAAAGGTGATGATAAAATAACGCGAAGATAAAGCACTTAGAAGCTCATGTATTTTCATGAGAAAATACCTCAAGGAGCGAATAGCCTCTATAGAACTGAGACTATCCGTGAAAATGAAATACTGATGCGGTGTTAGTGGGGCAACATTTTATAGCTTAAAGTGTATTGCCGCTAATTCAGCGACATATACGGAACAAGGAGCTTGACGTTTACGATTGGCGCTATAAATTTTATTAAATATACCAAAGCCTGCTGACTCCTCTATCAATGATCCGTCAGTGAGGAATGATTTAGTGGAATCAACTTGGGCAAACTTTGCAGCAAATATTACCGGAGCAATCATACGACATTGATGCTCTGGGATTCCATGAAGCTCCTGCTTCATGAATAAATCAAAATGAACCAAATTGTCGAAGTTGGAGAAGCAAACACGATTGGAAATATTCGAGGAGTGGCTGACATCCTGTATTATGTACATATGGTACAAAGTTATGAAGCGAATTTGAGGATTCAACTCGAGAAGCTTCTCAAAGTTTTCGATCACCTGGGGGTTCATAACTTCACACCTGGTGAGGAGCCGGAGAGATAATTCTGAAAACCGGTCCGAGAGTGGCAACATGCCAGCCAGCACTTCAAGACTCATGGTGTGAGTCGAGTGCATGCAACCTAACGCGATACGAAGACACCAATACTGAATAAGTTCCAGTTTTATGATGTGCGGCTGAGCCGCCGACTGGAAACAAAAACTACTGAACTTCAGCAGATACTCAATCTAAAGCCCCCCTGATATCCAAGAATACAGAAGCCATTTGCTCTTTTTTAGCAAAAGCGAACCGAATATCCGTGAAAAGCAACGAGAGAAGTCATTCGTTCCCTTTCTTCATGGACCCATATTGAGTATCTGAAAGAAGGTTGTTCGTCTCAACCCATTTGTCCAGACGGAAAAGGATCATAGGGTCGAGCGAGTTGTGGTCGGACGCGGGTTTACCAGGTTTATGAATGGCAACAACTGTTCACCCGCTTCCAATCATCCGGTACAACATGTTGAGCTCCAGAAACTGATTGAACAAGTTCAACATGCCTTCGCGACGTCTGGAAGAGGTTCTAAGCAAGTTGAACTCGATTCTATCACGCTCTGGCCGCATGGCCACACGAAAGGAGCGCGAGAGAGTTCTACCATTGAAAAAGGTTACTGATCTCATCTATCGGATTCTCAGTCATGAGGAATGATCCAGTACAGAATCTGGACAAACTTTTCGCGCGAACTTGAGGATCCATTGGTCCGAGTACTCCTAGCTCCGTTGTTCGTAGTTCGGCCACGCAACCCTCGCGCCGTGTTCCAAAGAGTACTCATCGACGACTCGCGGCCTCGTCCACGAATCTCCGCCCGTATCCGCGTTTCTTGGCCTGATGATGCTCGTAAGTTCGCGTTCGATAGCCGTGCATACTTCGAAGCGCTTCAGGTGTTCCACGTCTACGGAAGACTTTTTAACGCGTCGGATTTTTGACGGTAAACTCATTCGCTGTTCCCATCATGGAGAATTAGGTTTCCTGTAAAATGTTGTTCCTGGAAGTGGTCGAGTTTGAGCTAGCGCGCTGTCTAAGATCAGGTTGGAGAGGAAGTTGTATTCTCCAGCAGTGGAAGCTCTTCTACCGTAGTTACGGCTTCATATACTGCTGTCCTAAACTTTGTCCAATCGATGTAACGGGTAAGATAATATGCGACGTTACGGATTCCGATGAATTGAACCCGGTGATAATCGAAATTTGTATGGGCAAGTGAAGAGTGGGTTGAGTTGTTGCCCTTTAAATCTGTTGCACTGAAAATTAAATTTCGTTTATATTGCAAAATCGAAGGTAGAACAAAGAAATCTATTCTTATTTTCACAACAAAACTGATTTTACATTTAAAGAAGCCACCTTCTTGCACGGAAGGTTGCATGAATGACTCAACTGATCTACTATACTGACTCTCACATGTAATTGAAAACAAAAAGTGCAACCAGGAAGAGTTTTTCAGTGTTTTTATAATGTTTCTGATCTGAGTTCCGATCCTGTTATTTTGGGAAGAGCTTTATTGAACCGTGGTTGATCTCACTCAAGTCATGGTTACTTGATTATTGAGTATGAAGTTCTAACTCCGGAAAGCGCTTTAATTTGTATTTTGGGAAAATCAATGATTCCTGCCCACCCCTGCAGCAACACCACCATGTATGAGTACAATCAGAAGAGAAGCCGCGATTGGTTGGTCTTCACGAAATTCATTTCATGCATTGTACAAATAGCTGCACTGATAGAATTTCATCAGCTGACAAGCAATACAGAGTGTTTCATACTGTTTACTAGACATTCGTCTTCATGTACAAAATCCAGATTTACGAAACGAGTGAAAGCTTATTTACGAAAATACATTTTCAGTGTGATTATTTCTTTGACAATTGATTATTCTTACGGTGCGTGTACTTTGGATAACTACTGCAGAGTTTCACTGAGGCACTTGAGTACTCAGACATAACTGAATGATTGGCGCAATTTATGATTACATAATAATATCTAGGTAAATCCTATCTCCACCAGCTTTTAAAGTAGACTAATATCTTAATGAAATCAAACCAAATATTTACCTAACATTAAAATTATGGTATGGACTGTTTATTTAATAATATGGGTACCTATGTTTCCATCGAGAACTGTTTGTCATCGAACTAATGCACTAGTTTTGATTATTTAAAGAATCATTAGTGCACGTGTAGCAAACTTCAAGTAGATTTGAAGACTTATTGCTTATTACTGAAGAATTCTCCAACCTTAATCCTGTTGCCATCCATGAGATTTTTCACACCTTTCACCGTAATTTTTCGCAGAAAGCCGAAGACCTTCAATTAGCTTCTCTACTCCGAACTAGCTTCTCTATCGCCCTTCTAGAGCTTCCGTTTTATAATTGCCCAGCATCTTTCAATGCGTCGTAGTTCAGGACAGTTTGGTTGGACTATCCATTTTTCCACAAAGAGCGTTTCCAGGCGAAATGACCTGGAAATGTGGAAAATTATTTTCGATATTTTTTTATTTGAATGAAACTTTGCATACGCGTTTGGCTTAGGAGACTGAGCATTTTCCGCGCTAACATAGATTTTTGTGACTCAAGAGTCAGTTTTAAAAAGGGCGTAAGCATTTTGAATAGCACTTCAATTAATAATTTGTAGCTCGAAAACCTTTGGTTGTACAAAAAAACTGTCTAAGAACAAGTTGTGACCCTATGTGTGAAGGTTGTGAAAAAAATATACACTGAAAAAAAAAAATTCGGAAAAAAAATCGACAATTAACATGAAAATTTAAATATCTCAAAAAAAGATTTTTTTTTTTTTTTTTTTTGACTGTAAAAACTTGAAGTTATTACGCAAATTTTAGCGAAGACTCCAGGATGGAGAAATGTCAGGGAAAAAAGTTTCTAGAACATCAACTTTCGGTGCATTTCTCAAAATTTTAATATTTGCGGGAATAAACGTATTCTGATTATATAATCTGATTTTTGAAGTATTTAAAAATTTTTAAGCTCCTAATGATGACCTTCGTAAGAGCATCCGTTCTCGAGATATTTGCGATTTAATTTTATCATACTCGAATAATTTTTGGCAATTTTGGGAACAGTATACGATTTCTGACTTGAACATCCCCGGCCACTTCATGTTTGTGCATTGGTCCCTGGCTGCGTCCGAAATTCGGTAGGTTTACAAGAGAACAAGTTTCGCAAAACTTCTTCACGATTTTCAAAACTGACTTCGAACACTTCACCATTTTCGCCAATTCTTAAACGATAGCTTTTGAGACCACCATTTGTACAGAATTAATCTGCTTATTAACAGGTTGGTACAACCCATTTTTTGAAATTTATATCTATTTTTACACTGCCGTTATAAGCATAACTGTCCCATGTATATAGGGAAACCCATAGAACATGGGACAATTATGCGTATGAGAATCATCAGTTGCCTACATGTCTGCTGATTTGTTTCTTAAACATGCACATTTAGCCAATTTAAATAAGCTTTCAAAAACATATTCAAATCAAATAAATCTACTCAACTGACGTCCAGGTTCAGATGTGCGAAACAATTCATCATCGAACTGAAACAAAACTATCTTCATAATGACAGCCATCGCCGCGAGACTTTATTGGAGGCAAAAGCCCAACCCCATTGCCATAGATCACCCGAACCGCGACCAGCTGACAAGATCTATTGTCTATATCCACGCCACACTAAATCATTCCTCTTCAAAGCGCTAAAGGGCAATTCTCACTAAACGCCGTCAAACACTAGTCCTCGTCTCCGCTCTTGGAAACATAATTGATGGCTGAGCCGTATTCCAATCGCGATTTTCCAATGACTGAACTATGCCCAGGCGCTGGTGTGTACACGCGAGGACACCGAAATCGAAAGTTACTCACCTTCATTTAGGCCATTTTTATCTGAAAGTAAAGTTACAGAAAAAGTATGATTATTATGTGTTCGAATCTGATTACAGTTTAGTGAGAAAAACAGCATACAAATAATTGACGGTTCGTAATTGCTAATTGCGCTACAGCCGGCAAAGATGGAGAGAGGCGCCAAGCGAATTCCTACCGAGGTTCCTCAAGGTGTGCTTTTGACCGACCGACGATGGCGTTCACACCGAAAATCAATTGGGGTCAAGTTCTGAACCGCAATCCCATGTAGAACACACTCGTAGGGGGAAAAACGGTTAATGGACCTGATCATGAAACTGCTTGAAGTGCGCCCGTCACGCGGACTGACAATGAGCTTCTCTGCAAGACAATGGTCATCGTCGGACATTCAATGTCACCTATCGTTATTTTTCCATCGATCGATCGGCTCTAACTGATGCTGTGTGCTTGTTCACGTTGTGGCTAAGATAGGCTCGAAGATCAGAACACCCGGATCGCTTTCAATGACTAATTTACAGAGGCGGTGTATGAGGTGATTGTTTAGCTGGAAAATGAAATCGTGTTTCAAAGCGTCAAACGGAGATCGATTTCAATGGGCTGTGGTTTTACACGGGTAAATAGTAATTAATTGTTTCGTTTTTTGTTCTATAGAAGAAATATTAATTACCGCAAAACTTGTGTTCATGACTACATAGATGCATTTTTTTTTCAAGTCATACACGTAATTTTTGGTCTGGGATTGATCCGGGTAAATAATTTTTAAGGTTGGTTTGTTTTTACTTTTCTAGGATTTTTTTTTCATTAGGGCGAATCTGCAATTGAGAGACTCTCTTTGATTACTTTCTTTCATTCACATTCCATTCAGCGTTACGTTTTTCATTCAACTATTTGTAGAGTATGGTAGCCAGCACTGTTGTTTTTCTATCTGTACTAAAGAATCCCTCAAAAGATTTATAATGGCGCTATAATAAATGAAAGAGAGCGAGAGAGGAGAGAGCCTCTCATTGTTAGATTCGCCCTTTTGAAAAAAAATCCTAGTTTTCATTTTTTTCTTGTCACACCAAGTAGACGAGTGCCATTTATACTGATATGGTATAATACTAAGTTGTAGGCCGGTAACAGTGATAGACAATAAGTCAATGGAAAACTACATAGAAGCCTGTAAATCCACAGATAGGCGTATATGTAAAAGATAAGTTTTTATTTGAATGAACCAGGTAACCAATAAGCAGTTCAAAGCGTCTTCAGCAGCTATACATTTGTCGCTTTAAATGCAGCATAAATCCACTTTTAGCCCATACGGCTGCTTTACTGCAATGCTATGATAATGCTTCATTAATGCTATTTGCATTCGAAATGCTTATAGGCTACATTTAAATAGCATTTGAAATGCAGCTTACGAGATAGAATTCAAGATGCTGATATATGCTAATATAATGCTTGAAATCGATTATTGTTGATTTATATATGCTATGCTTATTGGTTACCTGGAAGGTCTTAATTACTTGTCAATTTTGGAACATTATTTCAATTTTTTATTTTAAAAATGACCAAGCAGTGATATATTCGTTCAAATTTTGATAGTTTACCATTAAAGTTTTGGTTTTGCAAAACTTAGTTATTTTTGTCCCTACGTTTCGATTTTAAATAGAGCCTTCTTTTGATGAAAAATCGCATAACCTAAGTTTAATAAGGGGCACTGAAGGGGCAATTTATAAACCTCGGAGACTTTTCTGGGGGGAGGGGGCAAGCATGAGAATTATACTTCACTCGAATGAGCACCACCGTTATAAAATTGCAATCCTCGGTTGCTGACAGAATTGTGAACGTGTATGATGGTTCCTATCAAACGGTTCTACACGAACCCACGAAAACGCAAACTGTAAAAACTCAGCGAGATAAACTTTCGATATTCATAAGATTGCATTATGATCATTTGCTATAAGAAATCTGTATGAAGTTCATAGATTTCTCTTATGAAATATGGCTTTGTGCACAAATTACGTAACGCAAAAAACGGGATTTAGACCCCCCCCCCTATATGACAATAATTAACACGTGAATATACTCCCCCTCCGGCCCCTCCCGATTTCTCAATTGTGATAAAATCATTACAAAAACTGTTATTGTTGATGTTTTATGTTTAATTCTCATTTACTTGCAATTAGTAAAGATTGCAAACATCAGTCGATTAATTTCATTTAAGTAACTTAAAGCTATTATAAAGATTACGAGAAACATTGTACTCATTGTACTACATTTATTTAGGTTACTGGATGTTTTTAAAACTGTTGCAAATATTAGTTCAACAAGTTTACTCAAATGTCTTTAAATTATTTAAAGTATCACAAAAAAGTTCAAAGTATTATTCATATCACATAAATCTAGTTAAAAGATCGCAACAGTATTTTATGCAGTGCATAATATTAACCTATTGCAATTATTATAATCAAATTATTATTAATTATATATTTTTTATTAAAAAGAATGATTAGTATTCACATTTCTTGTGTGTTAAATTAAACCACACATTGTTTTAATTTAATGCAATTATATATTTGAAACAAGAAAGGTTCGTATCGATTTTGTAATTTTTTGAGGTTTTCCCAGGATTTTTAAACATAGTTCTGAACTAGTATAAATTAACCCTTTTCTACTTGCTACTTTGCTTGGCACACAGGAAATTTTATTGATGCAAATTGGTTATTCATTTTTGATTTTTTTTTTTCAAATTAGTTATTTTGTTACGTAACGATTGTAAACCTCCCCCCCTCCCCAATATGTCACAATAAATAACGGTTAGTCACCCCCCCCCCCCCTTCAAGCGTTACGTAATTTGTGCACAAAGCCTATAATGATGTTGAAAAAATAAAAATATGGAGCAACCTGGATTCAAATAGAATATAGAAGTATTGAAAATTGAACGAAGGCAGTACTCGAATCAAGTACGCATTCCTTTGCCTTACATCCCCAATGCGGGCTAGGTCAAGGCACGAACGAATCCACTACCTTGACAAGCAAAAGGAATGCGCGCCTGATCGTGCTCATGTACAACCAATTGGCTTGTGATGGTTCTAGCGGTTGTTTGTACACACTCTGCCTTGTTTGCCTGCATGGGAGAGTAACTCTCTCCTTTTTGGGTTTATTTTTATACAAAACGTCTGGTTTTCACTCAATTTTCCTCTCATCATTGCTGACGTAGAGACCTCCTAGACAAAGACCGTGAAATATTGACCAAAGTCTACGCTCCACACAAAATCTCAAAAAAATGTATGAAGAAAGTCTACTAGGGGGGAGAGGATGTCTGAGATTTAAAAAAATGAGGTTTACGTGGTTAATAAACAGTGTGATTCTTTTATACTTCTTTTGAGATATTTTTAGATCATGAAATCATTGTATTGACAGATTATTGAATCACATTGAAACTGACTAAAATTACATAAGTTGATGCATATGTAATTAAAAAGTATGTTACGGTTCCTGATTGCATCATTATAATAAGTTTTGAAACTATCAAAAATTTGTTCGATTCTAACTGAAACTCAAACTCACAATCTTCTAACGTGCATTGAGAAAACCTGAACACCCCTGATTTTGCACATGTATGCGTGCAGAATCCTCTTTTTCAATTATAATATTGGCTTTCAGTTATTAAAATTGCGTCCGCATTTTCGTAGCGAAAATCCAAACTTATCTCACGACGAGTTAGCAAAATCATTGAAAGTGGCCAAATCAAGTGTTACCAACACTATAGAAGTGTTCGGGAAACCTTGATGAAGCCTAAATTATGGGAGATCGAAAGCTGGAAGTCAAAAAACAGACAAAAAGTGTGACCGGCTATTTCAAACCGACTCCCAACCTAATAACGCTTAAAATAAGAAGGTAGTGAACCTGTACACGGTGAAGCTGGATTCGATTGCAAAGTTCGAAGTTCGATTATCCGAAAAGCGTATGAAACTGTAAAAATGTGCCGAGAAATATCCGGTTTCGCAAGCTATTTTAAACTATATAATGATGATGATGATGATGATGATGATGATGAGATACTACCATCTACACGGTGTTCAATAAGTTCGAATACAAGTTTTCATCATTGCGTAGGTATGCGCCATGTACATATTCTGCATTGGTATTGGTGTCAGCTTTAGCTTCATTCATACGCTACCGAATGTGCGCGGTGTTGACATTCTGTTAGTTGTTGTTCGTTTGTTACGCGCGATGAAAGAGTATCGGGACTTCGTAATTAAGCGTTTTTTGAACGGTGAGCGACCCGGCGATATATTCCGGCTGCTGAAATCGCATGGGGTCAAGCGGAACTTTGTCTACACGACCATCAGGCGATACCGGGATACGTGCTCGACCAATGACCGTGCGAGGACGCCACGGGTCATCAAGATCGTGAGGGAGCGAATTCGGCGCAAAAAGAACCGCTCAATCCGGAAAACGGCTGCAGATCTCAACGTTTCCATTGGAACCGCTCACACCATACTCACCAAGGACCTTGGTTTCAGGCCTACACAAAACGTAAGGTCCATGTGCGTTTCGGAGGCTACCAGCAAAAAGCGGTTGGATCGAGCTAAGAGGATCCTCTCTCGGCACGCTGGTCAGAGTTTGTTTTTTCGGACGAGAAACTGTTCGTGCTGCAGCAGCCGCACAGATAGTGCAAAATGACCGGGTGCGGGCGCCATCGAGGGACAGCATTCCTGAATCAATATAAACATCCCTCGGTTCCAAAGTGCCGCGTCGGTGATGGTTTGAGGGGCAGTATGCAAACGTGGTAAGCTACCCTTGGTGTTTATTGAAAAAACGTCAAAATCAACGCGGCGTACTACAAAACTGAGGTTTTGGAAAAGGTTGTTGCCCCCAGTCTCCGAAGCCTCTACGGCGATGAGCACTACGTGTTCCAGCAGGACGGTGCACCAGCCCATACGGCAAATGTGGTTCAAGCCTGGTGTCGGGACAATTTAACCGACTTTCTGGACAAAACTTTGTGGCCTCCCAGCTCCCCGGACTTGAATCCTCGACTTTTTGTTTGGTCCTATATGATGGCGAAGCTGAACGAATACAAGGTCAGCACTTTGGATCATTTCAAGACGGTAATTCTCAAAATCTGGAACGAAATGCCCATGCAGTCCGTGCGTGCCGCCTGCGACGCGTTCGAGAAACGTTTGAAGCTCGTTAAGGAGTACAAAGGAGGGTCATTCCAAGAGAAATGTTGTAAACGTTCCTTGTAAACATAGCTTTCAATAACATAAATCCAAAAAATAAAAAAACATGTTTTCATTTTTTTAACAAATTTTGAAAGTGTATCCGAACTTATTGAACACCGTGTATTGTAGCAAGGTAACTTTCCATAGCAGTGGAATAATCTGAAAAACGATTTGATCAGGATCCTATTGTTGTTTGTGATCATCAAGCTTCTATATGAAGGGCCAAAAACGTTTTGGGTGGGCCCGTAAGCAGATACACTTATGCGAAACCCGCGAATATAGGGAAGAGAATCTCGATCCAAAAGCAAGTTCACTTCAACAGCATTAGAATCGAGCCCTCGATTGACAGAATAAACCCAATAGATGAGGTCGAATAGCCCGCCCTCGTTCCGCGAAATGTTAACAATAGGGAGGAGGCAGTCCCATGTTCCCTGTCCAAATCGTTTCACTTGGTTGCTCTGATGGTCCCTCCCTTTCCCAACGTTATAGTATATGTATGATTGCGTTAATGGTGAGGTTTACACCGTGCTATACTATGTTGTGGATACACCGTTGTTTAGCAAAATATGCAATTGCAGTTTTTGCAATCATATCTTGAGAAATCCACATGATTCTGAAAAGTCAATTTTGCCCATCATGATCCACAAAGCTTTTTATGGTATAAACAAAGCCATGCAAGCGTGTGCAAGCGGTTATCGCTGTGTGCCTAGTGCCTCGTCAGTCGCAGCAACCGTTGGGTTTTTGTTCAACCGTCAACAACTTCTGAATACGGGTGAGACAATGGCACAGAACGCCACTACGCCATATGTCACTGTTGCTATTCCGCTGTCATGTGTTCTATTTGTATTTTCACTCGTCATCGTCATCACACTCCCATCTCCATCTCATTAAGTCACCATGCGTTTTATGAAATAAACGAAGCCATGTAAGTGTGTTCGACCGACATTAATTTGCTTCATTGTTGTAACGTTGAGTGCCTCGCAGCCGAAGGAACTGTAGGGCTTTTATTCCGATTACCTCAACCTTGTAATGGTAAATCGATGGTTACAATAAAGAGTCGTCACGCTGAGGCGGCGGTTCGAAACTCAGTTGCAGATCGAGATCTTTTTTTTTGTGAGCCATTGAATTTACTACTACTAATCAGCTGCACAATCTCACGCACACATTGAATTTTTCTAAGCGAATTGATGTGTTGCTTTTTTGCCCACGACCAATGTTGCATTTTTTCTCCATGTTACGATCCATTACGAGACCAAATCATGCGAAATTGCATTACAATATTGCTTTTTTATTTTGGGTGTACCCCTTTCTGAACCGAAGAGCTATTTTAAACTATATTTTTATGAACGATATTTCCATTAGATGGTCCTCATCAACCAGGAAACCATATTGTTGAAGGCAAGAACCAGTTTAAGGCAACCCGAGTGGCGTTCTGTGACGAACAAAGCTATGGAGTGGCCATTTTGAAGCAGGTCCTGAGTACTCTTGGGGTTAAGTTATTTCCAAGTATGGAACCAACTCAAAATGGAATGGGACGAAGTTGCATTCATGAATAGACTCAATTTGATGCTCATAGACCGACATTACATCCATATCCATTTCTAACTTTCAAATGAGTTGTGTAACTTTTCGTGATACATACTATCAAATGGCTTATTAAACTTATATAAGCAAGTGTAGCTTCAGCTCAAGTACTTTATGAGCGTTTCCAGCCGAAATGACCTACCGACCAACTTCGAGTGTCTCCGATTTCATTGAAAATTTGTACACACGTTTTATCCACGAAAGTAAGTTTTTTCCACTGATGCAAAATAAAATTGGACTCAAGAGTCAGTTTTAAAAAGGGCGTAGACATTTTGAATAGCACTTCAATTACTAATTTTTAGCTCGAAAACCTTTGGTTGCACAAAAAAAAACTGTCTAAGAACAAGTTGTGGCCCCATATGTGAAGGTTGTGAAAAAAATATACACTGAAAATAAAAATTCGGAAAA
This sequence comes from Aedes japonicus, assembly GCA_034211315.2. Lineage (NCBI taxonomy): Eukaryota > Metazoa > Arthropoda > Insecta > Diptera > Culicidae > Aedes > Aedes japonicus. Next base: position 13,225 of record JASCZW010002994.1, read on the forward strand.
AATAGAAAATTAACATTAAAATTTAAGTATCTCAAAAAATTATTTTTTTATATTTTTTGACTGTAAAAACTTGAAGTGATTACGCAAATTTTAGCGAAGACACCATGATGGAAATATGTCAGGGAAAAGAGTTTCTAGAACATCAACTTTTGGTGTATTTCTCAAAATTTTAATAGTTGCGGGAATAAACGTATTAGTTTAAAACATCCGTTCTCGAGATATTTCAGATTTAATTTTATCATATTGGAATAATATTCGAAAATACTACCTTTTCATAAATTATTCGTGTCCCGACTAAAGTCTAACATCATAAAGATAGCAATTCGGAAACCTATTTTGATATCAGCATCAAATTGAAATCCAAATTTCTGTTTATCTAGAAATCCATCTAGTCTTCAATTTGTTTTAAGACACTTATACGAACGTATTAGTAGAACGATTGTTATTGGAAAAAAGTAATAAGAAGTAAAACGTCGCTACTTAAACCCGTGCCAGCAGCTCTAGAGAGTTGAGCACCTATCTTCATTGCATCGTGATCGTGACGTGACGATCCAGAGGGTGTTTGGAAAAAGAAAATGTCAAAATTTTCCAAGAAATTCCTTTGCGGTTTGCGGTTGTGGCAAAGTGAGTGCTCTCTTCATCAATTTTGGGACTATAAATGGTGAAATATTTAAGCAAAAGTGTCTTCAAAAGCGTCTTCTACCACTTCTGCAAAATCACAAGGGTTCCACTCTATTTTGACTTGATCTTGCTTCATGCCACTATGTGGTTCGAGGCCAATAATGTGTTTTTTGAGCCAAACGACATGAAACTTACGAATTCATGAAGACAGCTTTTCGTAAGAATCTAAAAATAATGATCAAATAGATGATTGAAGCTATTGTACAAAACTAAATGGATGAAGTTATGAGAAAGGAGTGAGTATCTAGAATAGGAAAACCAGTCGAAATCATAGTATATTAGTTGATCTTCATGTTCTACAAGTTTCAAAAGAATCCGATAAGAGGCCGAATTTTGGTGAACATGTTTTTGTGTGCCATTTTCCACGAATACACCCTTTATGTAGTAATTGAGCGTTTGGTCTCATCTGTATAATGAAATGGAAACAAACTCCAACAGCTCATAAAAATCATACAAAGCTAATTAATTGCTGTCAATATAAATGCGCAACCTAACGGCAGGCAGCGATCCACTTAAGTGAGGGAGCTTTTTTTTATCTAATTGAAACAAACGCGTACCTAAACTGCAGATTTACGGTCCCATGGATATTTGATGGCTGCTGTTTGCTAACGTCAAAGCGACTGTGTGGGAAAACTTTGTAACACCCTCATCCCGGGCAAAGCTCACTTTTTAAAACTTTTCCATTGTATTCAAATCAGCGCCAAGTCCGGATCAGTTGGATTAAGTAGTGGCACGCGGTAACGACGGCGCTGCGGTAGCCGAATCTCAACGCCAAACTATGCTTGCAATGTTTATTGGACTATTAACCGCGGGGGAGGGCATAGTTTGCATACGTTTCTCGGCCTGAGAGACGCCCAGATTTCCGCTGTCTCCACAGTTGCAATGTCATAGACCTTTATTGCTCAATGGAGCACGGAGTAAAATTCATCATTGTTGTTATTATTTGAGCTTTGATAAATCAGATAGAAGGGAGCCGACAATCCGCCACAATACATCGAGGTACATTTGAAAAATTTGAATAGCATAATTTTTTGGAAGCCAAGACCTACATAGGGTTGCATAATTTTTATTCACAGTAGTTTGCGATGACGAAACTATCAAAATAAATGTTATCAAACCACAGTATAGACCGAACTGACCGCATCGGAACGCAACCAAGTTAGTTTCGTCTGTCACGTTTGAGCGATCCGGGTAAGAGCCATTTCACCGTAGAAAAGCCGGTAGTTGAAGAGCATAACAGTGGTGATTATCAGCGATCTAATCTTGATAATAACACTCGCGGCACACTACTAAGAGCTCTTTATTATATTCAGCGTGGGTTTGTTATCGCAAGGGCACACAAAGTATGCATTAATGTGTGCAGGTTTAGCCATTTAAAAGTGAACTATGAAAAGGCAAGCACAAAAACAATAGGCTGTTGTGTTTGAATAGCGAAGACCGTGTAGATTTTAACATTTTACTAAGTATTTGTCATATATAACTACAGTTAACCGATATTTTTACTAAACATTACCTCAATATTTCTATCATCCACAGCACCTCGCTCTTCACCACCAGCAACGCTATGATATTGCAACGGCAGTCTAAGGGTGGGACACAGTCCACCCGCCCGACCCAAGGCAGCAACACACCCCTGCAGACGATTTGCATTTTCCAAGCTGTGATAGTATCGATAGTCCTAGCGGTGTTCCTCCTGCCAGCGGAAATTTCCAGCCTCGAGAATGGTCTCGCGCGGACACCGCCGATGGGTTGGCTATCCTGGGAACGATTCCGCTGTAACACGGACTGCGAAGGCGATCCGGAGAACTGCATCAGGTAAGTCAGCCGGGCGGAAAATTTATTCAAATTAGGCAGACGTTAATTTCTCGTGACGGTTAAATGTTCAATTGTACCCAGTGAGTAGTTAAATGCTGAAGGCTTCATAAACAGCAACCGAAATGAAGTTGTTTTATAGGGAGTCATTTGAAGTAATTTATAAACCACCGTGAATGACTTATGCTTTCCAGTTCGGTTGCATCAAGAGTTAAAGATGAGGGAAGGCAACACCCGAAGATAGTCTTAAATATTTATGATGGTTAAACAGTGGCACAAACACTGAAGCGAATTATGTTTTATTTAGTGGCTTGATATATGACACATGGTGTATTATTTTCATGTTTACTTAGAGCAGGTTGTGAAACCAACCGGAGAAAATCTGAAGCTGTAATATAGGGTGTTCCGATCAAATTTGGTCAAACAGTAATGTGTGTGATTTGATAAAAGTTTTTATTAATAATTCAAATTCTTTTACTTTTTCAAGTTCAGTTAACACAGGAGAAATATTCAGCTAAGCTTCCTTTTTACCGAATGCAAATTGCCGGGTCTTCCGTTTAACTCCTGCCATAAGATTTTGTACAGTCTCCTTGTCCACTTTATTCGCCGCAGAACGCCAGTTTGCCTTGAACTGTTTCTCGTTCACAACAGCTTTTTGAGTCTTCTTAAGGTTCTGCTTGACGATGGCCCAATACTGTTAGATTAGGCGGAGCTCTGGCGTGTTGGGAAGGTTCTTGAGATTATTGAGTTAGTTAATTGAGTTAGTGCTGGGCTATACTCTGCCGGCGTTAACATATCACTGTCCAATAACAAACAATAACTGAATTTATCAACGTTGATAACTGAACAGAACCATTTTACTATGCTTTGCATTTATCCTTCTGAGCAAAAAATATAAACACTATTTTCCATTTCTTATTCAACCTGCATTCGGACACAGTAGGCGCTAGGTAACTAGATCTGCTAGAACCAAAGATGTGAAGAGAAAGTATGGATAAGTTCGTAAGAGCACGGCAGGTTGTGAAATTGAATAGAAGTAGTTTAAATTGAGCGTAGGGCACTTTAAAACGCGGCATCCGATCAAGCAGACAATCCCTTGCCTAGCTACCACAGTGCGTGGTAGGCAAGGGGGAAGAGAACCCCCTTGACAGGCAAAAGAAAGCTGGCTAGATCGTGCTCATATACCGCCAATTCACACCTCAAGCGATGTGAAATTTCTGTGGTTACATGTGACAGAAATCGATTCCCCATTAGTGGTGTTTGAAAGACACAACTTCTAGTGTTAACGTTTGCATTAAAAAAAATTGACTTTTTTTTCGGATGGGTATAAAAAAAATCTACGCCCTTGCAAGCGGCCTTCCGGCAGTTAACCGGAACATTCGCCATGGCGAACAAAAACATGCGTATAGGCATGTTTTTGAGTTCTTTCTTCGTTTTATTTATCAATTCCTCCTCAGTTTTCGCGACAAAATTGTTGGAGTAAATCTTACGCTTCAGTTTGGCCCAGAAATTTTCAATGGGACGCAGCAGTGGGACGTTGGGCGTGTTTGTTGACTTGGGTACCACATCGATATTCAGCTGCTCCATCTCCTCCAACGATCGCTTCGAGTAGTGGGCCGATGCCAGATCAGGCCCGAACACCGTGTCTTCGCCCTTATGGTATTTCTTGATGAACGACGCAACTACCGGCAGGCATTTCGTACTATAAATTTCCCCGTTCACGGCCAGTCCAGAGCGAAAGAAGAGCGGTTTTTACATCCCCTTCTCGCTGATTGTCAGCTACAGCAGCACCTTCTTGGGGAACTTGGTGTGTGAAATGAACTTCACCTCGGAGCTCACTTCCTTCGTGAGGGAAGTAAAATACGAAGTGCCCTGCCAGTCATTGCCATCCAGGGTGAGGTAGGTCTCGAGATAGGTCTGAATATTTTTCCTGTCTAACATGACTGGTCTGTCGGCCTTTTTCGTCTTTATGTTCATCAGTTCATTTGATTTCAATTGACGCAATTAACTACCGAAACATGCGTCCTTTGATTCTTGGTTTGTTTTCACTTCAATTCGGTATTTCCTAGTTCCTACTATAAGTTTGTATCGAAAAGTCGGTAAATGGACTCTCCAGGACCATCCAAAACTTACGATCTTTTTCCTTTAAACTTGGTCAGTTTTTCAGAGTGGTATTGTGTTTCCCTTCGAGAGAACTGCTAATGTTAACCTTCCTGGGGTATTAAAACTGATACATAAGACATTAGGTACATTGACCCGGATTTCAACCCTTTCTAGAATTATGAAATTTTAACTCAAAACATTAATGCTGCACCCTTTGAAAGGTTATGGTCTCAAAATGCGTTGGTGGTGGAAAAACCTGGTTCCAGTAACATTGGCCACCGGGAATCTGCTACAAAGGGAAGGAGGTTTTGATTTCTATGTGTGGACAGAATTACATTTAAAACATTCGAGACTTGCTGTATGTCGTCTTTTGACATCATCATGTTAGTTCCAGATCAGGCCGCAAAGATGGTGCCACAGTATATCTGCCAAATGAAGCGCTAGAACATTTCGCCGGAGCAATGTTTCGTATGATGTCATTTTCGTGTTTTGTCATTATCAGATACATAAGTTCCAGATATTGCCGCAGATATGGCGCTGCAATCTATCTTTCCAAATGAAGCGCTAGAGAGTGCCCGTCTGAGGCAAAGTTTTTCAGTATGCCATTTGTTGTCTTGTTAGATTATCATTTTAGTTCCAGATCTTTCAGCACAGATGGCGCTGCAGTCTTTCTTGACAAATGAGAGATGCCATCTTCGGCAAAGTTTTTCATTGTGCGACATTTGTCGTAATCATATTATTAGGGTCCAGATCTTTCAACAGAGATACAGCTGTAATCTAGCGTTAGTCAATTGAAGCTTGTGAGAGTTGCCATCTTAGATTTTTGGTATGTAAGAGATGTCGCCTTTGTCAGATTTCTCCGTAGAGATGGTGCTTCAGTTTTTCTATGCCAAAGTTTAGAGGGCTGCTGCTTCGACAAAACTGTTCAGTATACAAAATGCAGTCATTTGGAGGCGTTAGAGTTTTTTAAATGAGATTATAACGTATTTTGATTTGAATTGAATATAGTTTTTTGAAGACATTTTGTTCTAACTAAGATATGTGTTTTCTGTACTACAACTAATCTGGCGATGTCAAAAGACGAAAAATGGCATACTTAAAATAAATCCGGAGACGGCAGTTTCCTTCAAGCTTCAATACCTTTGCTATCGACAAGATCTGAATAAGTATAATAATGAAAAAAAACGAAAAATACTGAGAGACTTTACGAAGATATTATTCTCTAGAGCTTCATTTGACAAAGATTGACTGCAGTGCAATTCTGCGGTAAGATCTGAAACTAAAATAACGACACATGACATACAGACAGTTTCCTAATTTAATCCAAGCCGGCATCTCTCTCGAGCGTCATTTAGCATAATTAATATTATAATGCCTAAAGACGACAAATAGCATTCTGGAGAAACTTTGAAAAAGACAGAAACTCTTATAAATTCATTTGCGTTGAAGGTACCATCTCTGTGGGTACGATCGGGAACTTATAACTTTACCTTCGTAATAACTTTGCTGAAGACGGCAACTCTCTAGAGCTTCATTTGGCAAAGATAGATCAAAAGTACCATCTGTGCGTCGCAATTTGGAACTAATCTGAAAAATCTCAAGTGACTACATTTTACATTCGCAACAACTTTACTGAAACGTCAACTATCTACAGCTTACTTGACAAAGATAGAGTAGCACCATCTCTGTGGTAAAATATGGAACTGATATGATAATGTAAAATGACTACATTTTATGTTCCAAACAACTTTTCCAAAGACGGTAACTCTCTAGAGCTTCATTTGGCAAAGATAGACTGCAGCGCCACCTCTGCAGCACGATTTGGAACACTTATATGTTAATATCAATAGACGTTTCGTTACACACTAAGAAACTTTGCTGAAAATGCCAATTCTCTACAATGAGTCTGAATGTTTTATATGCATTTCTGTTACAACACAGCGAAACTAAAACTTCCTTCCCTTTGTAGCAGAATCCCGGGGATCAATGCATTTTGAGACCAGAACCTTTCGAATGGTGCATAAACATTGACTCTAAGGTAAAATTTCGAAATTTACGGAACGGTTGAAATCCGGGTCGACATTGGCACTAATGTTATGGGTCACTAATTTTTTGTACAACCATCTTAAACTGATTAAAAAAAATTGTTTATGCTAAAATGAATGCTCGGGTATGCTCGAAAAGAAAGAGCTTGGTATTCGTTTGATATTGAGAGTGAACAGCTTCATCGTCGGTTAACAATTATCAATTGACGATGACTTTGCCGGGCCCTGGCCAGAACGGAACATTCATGAAAACTCGTCAAATGCCAACCAATCCAGACCAAGATATTGTCATCCAAACTGTGCTTAAATCATTTGAGCAGTTCGTTAAAATACATAAAACTTCTTCTCGATCACAATCTCCGAAGATAAATCGAGTCAAACAAAACCACCACAAACGTGGTGGAAAACCACTGTGCGCGCGTTCATTCGATCGTTCGTCATCACTTCGGTAACGGTTGAAAACCCCATCTTGGTTCAACTTCGCATCAGAGTGACCTTTTCTGTCACACCCTGCTCCCTTCGATTAACCTATGCGGGTGGTTTACTACGGTGGGTAGGCAATATAAAATCAACCGTTTTACGATGCAGTATGGGTACCATTCTCCGCAACTTGCCATACCATGCCACCGTAAATCTCGGTCTGATGTGGAAGATGTTAATAAAGATGACTTGCCACTCATAATAGGGCTAATAATGAATGTGTTTATGGATGGTTCCCACGCCGCGAGCTTCATTGGTCTTTCAACTGTTTCAACCAACCGTGCAAACAAGAGCCTTCGTGGACATATATTTCTTAAAGTTCTCTCCGGCAGATGAAATGTTTCAATTACAAAGCGTATCAAATTACTTTCCATATGAATCGCAAGGCAGATCGTAATAATTCTGATCTGCGCGTAGGCAACTGAAAGTGTAGTTTGTGTGACCTTCGATCGTCCAATTTAAAACTTCGAAAGATTGCTCTTCGAATCATGATTTTTTCTTGTTACTGATGATTGCTTTTCATTGGTACCGAACAAGCACCCACCGATCGACAGCCACGGTGGACCCAACGGTGGCGGCGGCGATCCCCGTATAGTCTACTATGGGAGCCTTCGAGCATCTCCATATGTGTTCTCCAGACTGTTTCGAAATAAATTATGCACGAACTGGGGAGAGAGCCTTCTAACCATGTGCGCTAGGTTGGTGGGTTGCATCACAATAAGCGCTAAATAGAATGGACCTTGGGAAGAAGTGCTCTGACCTCATCCGTCAACACGCGTTCGCTCGTTTACCAGAAGAGGTTCGTCGCTTGATCAGTGTCCACCGGAGACATCGAGGGAGGCAACAGAGAGGCGCGTGTGTTTAGTTCCATGATCTCATTAGGGCTTCGTCCGATTGACCCCGAGCCCGTCACGTCACACGTTGATGATCTGTCGTCGTAAAAATGACAGCCGGTTTCGAAACATTTGTACTAAATTTGTGCAACCTTTGTCACGATTTCACGGTGCAAGCCAAATTCTTTCATTTAGGGATTATATGTGTGATTGAAGAAGCAAACATTTGTTGATTTTAAAGGTCTTATAACTGTTTATTATATCTTAAAAGACAAAATTAAGTTTCGTAGAATTTTATACATTCCATAGCGTACGGCCGTTAAAAATTTTCACATTGTATGCATAATGTTGACCCGTAGTTATGATCATACCGCAATTATTACGATGCTCGTAAATTGCACGCCAGGCGCCGTGTGGTAAATTAACACAAGTAACGAATTTGTTCAATACATAAATCACGCGTCGTTATTCGTCGCGCTCATTTGCCTTTTTATTTTCAACATGCGCACAATTGCAAATCGTCGTTCGTCTCAATCTCAACATCATGAATCACAGTGCCATTTGCTGAACTGCCAAGATGAACAAATGTATGTTGAAATTTGAATTGAATCGAGAAAAACCCTCGGTTCTAACCGCGGCAGCTGTGTGTAGGCCCGTACTTGAAAGATTGCATCCGAGCGTTAATTGGAAGCTTTCCTCTAAAGCTGGCTGTAATGGAGCAGCCAGGGTCGTGTACAGGTTCAATCAACCGAGAAGCGTCGTTCAAGTGTCGTAAGATAAGTCCAGTTGAAGAAAACCCTGCCGGAGATCGTTTGTTCGATGTGGGTGTGTTGGCTTTGAACGCCAATTACCCGGCAAATAGTTGTGAAGCCATCATAATTAGCATAGTTATCACCTTTTGCGATGAGAAAATCGAGTTTCGGTTTGAAGAAAACAAAATTCAGTTCCGTGAGGTATGCGTTTTTGCTAATGTTTGTTTAGGTATGAGTGGATTTGCAATTATCAAATACTAGAGGGAAGGTAATCTGGCTTAAAAAATAATTTGAGAGTTTTAATAACGGTCTACTGGTAATGTTTTGAAAAGTGTTCTCGAAGTTCGTGCATGTACACTTATTGGAGAAATGTTTTGCGTTTGAGTATGGTCGCGCCAAACTAAATGATGCAATTGTATGACAGTCCCTAAAAATAACTCAAAAAATAAATCCAATAATATGTTTCTGTTAGGTGTAGAACATTGTCAGGTGAAGAGCAAGAAGAGATTGTAATTCTTGGCAAATTTGTCGACATTCTTCTTCCGGAATTTCTACGAAACATACAGGCGGGGCTTGCCGACGAAAAACTCCAGGCCAAGAATCTGCTTGGCATCCGCTACAATGTCCGTCTCGCCGTCCATTACAAGGTGTTTCGGCTGCGCCAACCATTCGCGGTACAGTTTCTTGGTGCAGGATTTGGCCACCGTATTCTTTTTATCGGTTTGGTTAGGCGCCTTCCATACCTTGAAGACATGAAATCCGGCCCGCTTCATTGTCTGCTGAACGAACCAGAAGAAAGAGTTGACCTTCTCGGCCCTCACCCTCATCTTTCTTGCGTTCACGGGGTTATCTTCTCGTTTCTTACGCTGCCAGGTCGCCACTGGGTCGTCTGAGTTTCCTTGAACGATTTTAACACACTGCACAGTGGGAAAATAAGTGCCCGAAACGCGAAAGAATTCTATATCTCAGCTCGGAGTGGAACGATTTCTGCAAATGTTACCTTAACTTGAAGGAAAATTGCAAAGGAATCGAATGGACGTGGTCCATGGAGGAAGCAAAGCTGCTCATTTTCCCTGGTTCCCCTAATATTTCCATGTTGTTCAGAAATTTCTTTGCTCGGTGTGACTCAAGATCAACAAAATGATGCTAGTTCCATGCAAAAGTTCTAGGAGAATCTATTGAAGTAGATTCAGTTTACCGCACGGCTCTGTGAATGAAAATATGACTGATTTTTCCCTGATTCCCCTGATATGTTCATGTTTTTCACAATTTTCTTTGCTCGGTGTGACTCAATAAAATAATGCTAGTTCTTTGTAAAATTTTCTGGAAAATCGATTGGCATTGGTTTCATTTACCGCACGGCTCTGTGAACGTAGATATGGCTGATTTTACCCTGATTCCCCTAATAGTTTTGTGTTTATCATACATTTTTTTGGGCGGAGTTACTCAAGAGCTACAAATTAATGGTAGTCCATCGTAAAATTTGCTGAGGAGTCCATTGAAATTGGTTTCGTTTACCGCACAGCTATGTGAATGAAGATGTGGTCGACTTTACCCGGATTCCTCTAATATTTTTGTGTTATTCAGAGATTGCTTTATTCGGTGTGACTCAAGATCAACAAAACTATGCTAGTCCTACGTAAAATTGCCTGAAAAATCGATTGGAGTTAGTTTCATTCACCGCACGGCTAAGTGAAGATATGGCTGATTTTACCCTGATTCCCCTAACATTTTCATTTTTTTCTGAAATGTTTTTGTTCGGTGTTTTTCTAAAGCAACAAAATAAGGTTAGTCCGTATTATGATGACACGGTACATCTTAAACTTCAGAAGTTTCGTTCAGTTCATTCGGTGCATTCATCCCTTGCCAACTGCAAGAAAAACTAACCATACTAACTAACTGTTTCGCGATACATCTACGGGACTGGCCACAAACACACTCGTAATTTTTATGTCGAAGCACTTCTTGCTTGGAAATCATCTCGATAACCACTTGACAGATTTCACATGTGAACATTACACTCTAAACTTGTTTTACCCAAAATGTAAATTTTTACCTATGCAATACAAAGTTATACACAAAAGAAAATGTTGCATCTTTTTCGAGCACAATCTTTATACCAAAAATCACTCAAAAATGATTGAATCATATTTTTTACTTTTTTTGCATGCTGTATAGAGTATTACTTTCTCCATTGATGTGATATCTTTATTTTTGCGTACATTGAAGAATAGTGGCCAAGGATTTTTTTTAAATTCAATTTCAAATTCATGTCATCGTTCATGATTATTCGGATTTTATGCATTAAATTAAATCATATAGTTTCCGGGCTCTTCGTTTCATAGACGCGGCCTGATTTACGTTCCTTTTGGGTTTTCCCTGCTTCTACTATGTCTTGAATTCACGCATCAGGTTAGAAGTCAAAGTTCCTTATTTTCACCAAATCCAGAATAAAAACCGATGGTTTCCGCTTGTAGCCATCGCTGGTCTTTCTGTCAAAAGCAGGACTCACAGAACCAGATTTTTGGACACTGCTCGGTGCATCTTAAACAAGACAGTTTTCTCAATATTGTCTAACTGCAGACCAAGTACTTTGGAGTGGTGGAGTGGCTCACACCTTCTTTCTTGGCCGATTTTCTTAAGGAAACAATGCCCTCAAATTGCCCCATATATGCACGAAACTTTGACCCGGCTCCGTAGTATGACCCGACATTTGAAAGTTAACTTGGAACTAAGTTTGTTGTGCTATGACAAACTGAAATATGTAAGAAATATAAAAGTTTTTAAGATAACCTAGACCTTTAACTTAAAACTGCATTTCATTTAGATTTCTGAAGTTTCAGGAAATTTTTTTGTGCAAAATAAACAAAAGGCTGTTTTGATCAAAATTTGGTCGACGTAACTTACCTTACCAATCAGACTAAGGCCGGCGTGGCCTCTGATGTACACAGAAGTTGTTTCCATTGATCTACTTGATCGATCCACCTTGCTTGTTGCGCGCCTCTTCTTCTTGTACGTGTCGGTGCGTTTTGAAGAACCATTTTCACAGGGCTGTCGTCCAACATTCTGACGATATGCCCAGGCCATCGTAGTCGACCGATTTTAGCGATGTGTACGATGGGAGGTTCTCCCAGCAAATGTTGCAATTCGTGATTCATTCGCCTCCACGTTCCATCTTCCATCTGCACTCCTCCGTAGATGGTACGCAGTACCTTCCGTTAAAAGATTCCAAGGGCGCGTTGGTCCTCCACTAGTAATGTCCATGTTTCGTGGCCGTAGAGGCTACCAGTCTAATTAGTGTCTTGTAGATGGTCAACTTTGTGGTTCGGCGAACTTTGTTCGATCTTAGCGTTCTTCGGAGTCCAAATTAGGCACGATTGCCAGCCATAATGCGCCTTTGTATTTCTCTGCTGGTATCGTTATCGGCGGTCACCAATGAGCCCACATACACGAATTCGTCTGCTACCTCGATTTCATCATCGTCGATCTGAACTTGTGCTAGGAGGCTAACGTTGTCTTCTCGTGAGCCTCTTCCTTTCATGTATTTTGTTTTCAACGCATTAATCACAAGCCCAATCCTACCAGCTTCAGCTTTAAGTCTGATGTTCGTTTCCGCCATCGTCTCAAAGATACGTGCTACAATATCAACGTCGTCGGCGAAGCCAAATAGTTGGACAGACTTCCTGAAGATCGTGCCACTCGTGTCTATCCCAGCTCTTCAAATCGCACCCTCCAGTGCAATGTTAAACAACAAACACAACAATCCATCACCTTGCCGTAACCCTATCCGAGATTCGTAGGGAATCGAAAGCGTTCCTGATACTCGGACGACACACATCACTCGATCCATCGTTACTTTGATCAACCGCGTCAGTTTTTCCGGAAATCCACATTCGTGCCAAAATTAACTATAATTGGTCGACTTAAACTTGACGCATTTCCTTTCATCGTGCTTAAAAAATATTGCCCACCCCTCAGTTTGAAGATGTGTGCGTGTAGCACCATGCTTCGATATTTATTTTGAACTACCACCTCAGTTATCAAAATGTGGTCGAAGGAAGAGAAGCAACGCATCCAAATTTTGCACGTGCATGGCAAAAATCCAATCTACTCTCACGCCAAGTTGGCGAAATTGTTGAATGTGGCTAAATCAACCGTTATTAATGTATAAAAGTGTCCGGTGAACGTTTGTCGACAGCCAGGTAAACAAGCCGGGGGGGGGGGGGAATCGAAAGCCGGAGGCCACAGCGACGACAAAAAGAGTTTCCCGCTGTTTCGAGCGGAACCCCAACCTCTCCGTCCGAGATGTCGTAAAGAAGCTGGGAGTGGCGCCTTCAACCGTGGATAGAGCTAAAAAACGAGCCGGACTGTCGACTTACAAGAAAGTGGTGACTCCAAATCGCGACGTTAAACAAAGCAAGTCGGCCAAAGCCCGATCGCGAAAGTTGTGCACGACGATGTTGACCAAGTTTGATAGCGTGGTACAGGACGATGAAACTTACGTCAAGGCAGCTTCCTGGACAGGAATTGTATACGGCAACTGGACGAGGAAAGGTGGCAGACAATTTCAAACACATTAAACTGTCAAAGTTCGCGAAGAAATATTTGGTATGGCAGACCATCTGCCATCTGCCATCAGCCACTGGTACGGCTTGAAGAGCAACGTTTACATTGCGATCGGAACCATTAACCAGGAAATTTATCTGAGCGAGTGCCTACAAACACGTCTACTACCTTTCCTGAAGCAACACATTTGTTCCGTTCTATTTCGGCTGGATTTGGTATCTTGTCATTACGGAAAAAGGCCATGGAGTGGTATGCTGCCAACAACGTCCAAGTGGTGCCCAAGGACAAGAACCCGCTCAACACGCCAGTGCTCCGCCCAATCGTACAATATTGGACCATGGTCAAGCGGAACCTTAAGAAGACTCAAAAAGCTGTTGTGAGCGAGAAACAGTTCAGGAAAACTGGCGTTCTGCGGCGAATGAAGTGGACAAGGAAATTTTATGGAAGGTGTTAAACGAAAGACCCGGCAATTCGCATTCGGTAAGAAAGAAGCTTAGCTGAATATTTCTCCTGTATTCTGTATTAACTGAACATGAAAAAGAAAAAGAATTTGACCTATTAATAAAAACTTTGATCGACTCACACACATTACTGTTTCGCCAAATTTTGATCGGAACACCCTTTCGTTAAAAGTACAGATTTTGTGTTGGCATTTGACGTTTGAAAAATATGTTTCTTTCTAAATATACGGAAGACATGTACTTACATTTACATGTACATGTACTTACATTTATACAACATAATATGCAAACAAGCATGAAGTCAGATGTAAACAAACATGCCCTAACTTAAAAACATCTAACAAATATATGACAAATCACAGTCACAAGTGAATCTAGATTCGAATTGCATGAAATGTATATCTACAGAACTGAACTTGTCAAATTACAGTTTTATAGATCTACAGCATGACACATGGAAAATAAACTTTCATGTTTGTGTTTTTGATGCAACTTGGATACTTGTTTCAGGTTGGATATAGAAACCTACATTAATTGGTATCATACCCAACAATTACCGAACGGACGGCTTCGCTTGTAGGTCTGAAGACCTAAACTACAGGGAGTTTTTGGATTACCATCCTTTCAATTCAATACTGGTTTCAGGAGTTTTACATCCTAAAATGCTCCCCAAGCTTGATCAATATGCCGTTCCTGTAAATCACAGAGACAACCACTACATCGTTTCCAATATATTCTCATACAAATTTAAACTCATCAAGCAGTTTGTTAAAAGAACACTTTTCAAAAAACATGTTTCGAGCTTATTAGTGTTACATAAACACATGTAGTTTAAAACCTATATCGAGCACTCGACACTGAAGTATTCTGTGAGTTGCAAATGAAATAAGATACTACCGGCTGAAAGCTTTGAAAACCTCCAATTACATTTTTTTATAAATATCTGGAGAAAAAAAGAATAGAATTATTTTCATGAACTAATATTTATAACATTTTTTATGGTTTTTGTTGATCTTTTTTCAACAACTTTTCAAATTGTAACTCAATTTTTGAAAAGAGTAAATATGCGTTATTAGTCAAAATTATAGAATATATATATATAATCAAATCTTGCAAACTGCAAACAATACAAATCAGTACATCCAAACCAGCTTTTCCAAACAAACAAATCCATCTCAATCCACACCGATCAGTTGAAGCATCGAAGTCACCGTTTAGATCGTAAATGGCAAGGTCGACATTGGGTAGGCACTTACTCGCAACAATCGCCATCACTCCTTCACAAAGTACACCTCAGATCATCGGATACTGCGTGACACACCTAACTATTTTTTAGCCATAGCTCAACGAACCACCTTCACTCGGTCGCGATCAAGCTAAGCCTGGTAAAGCTAAGTCATAAAACACCGATCAAAATCAGTTGTACGGCAAATTGAAATTCAAGCGCATTTAGCTTATGACTCGAATTGCCAAGAAGCGCCATAACCCTTGCACATTACGGCGATCACAATCTTCAACGGACCCCCTCGACAGATCTACTACACGAGATTGGATTGTTTCCATTCAACTATACGACGAATAGTTGAGAAAAGGGAAGATAGCAACCGAGGGAGGACGTGAGGGGGGAATGGTCTAATCACCTCACATCGATCATTCCCATGTGCTTGCCCGTCAGTGCCATCAATCTCATCGTAGTTTCCAATTGGCCAGTACAGCTTTATTTTCGCACCTTTTCACGTCAGATAAGTCATTAAATACGACAGTTTGCAAAGGTTCGCGCAATGCACGCACAGACAAACACTCGTGACATTTGACTGACCGACCGTCTAAATCAAAACCGACAAAATTGAAGCCTTGTCTGTTTCGTTCTTGTGCGGACGATGTGATGGAACCTTGAGGACCCAAGACCCAAATTGAACCAGAAAATTAACCGAGCCGACTTTTGACGCACTTCATCTTAAGTGGTCGCTATACTGAGAACGAACTCGCGGCAACGATTGAGCAATCAACAACAATGGGAATTGTAATACATACTGAGCTACAGTTTCCGAAATATTGGGTTCAAATCATCAGCAGTTGGAGGACGCCGATAATCCGTTTCTCAAGTATGCAGGAAATCACGATTTACGGGATGAGAACGTGACTCGTGGATTTTGAGCTGGGACGAAAAGTAGAGGATGCTTGAGATAATCTGTTTATTAGAAAACTGCAAAGCTAATGTATGGGGTACCTATTCTTTCAACAAGTACTCTCGGTAATAATGATAATCGAGATTAAATCGACAACTGAACAAGTGGCAACGTACGTGTGTCAAACATGAGTCATGACCATCTATGAGAATATAATCCTACCAGCATGTGCAATTTAAACATCATTAATAGAATTGTTTCTTCCTGATTTGGAATGCCTTCCCCATTATTAGACTAATGTTTAATCAGAGCGACTTTACACTCTCAAAATATCCCCGAGCACCTGAATCGACCGCAACAGCTTATGATCTCTCTTCTCTATCAACAGTGAAAATCTGTTCCGCACGATGTCCGACCTGGTGGTGAGCGAAGGGTATGCCGCCCTGGGCTACGAATACATCAACGTCGACGATTGCTGGTTGGAGAAGTCGCGAGGACCCCGCGGCGAGCTCGTCGCCGATCGTCGTCGCTTTCCAAGCGGAATGAAAGCTCTCGCCGATTACGTGCACGCCAAGGGGCTCAAGTTCGGTATCTACGAAGATTACGGTAACTACACTTGTGCCGGATATCCCGGTATTCTAGGTTTCTCGCAGAACGATGCAGCCCAGTTTGCATCATGGGACGTGGATTATGTCAAGCTGGACGGTTGTTACTCACTGCCGATTGATATGGATCACGGTTATCCGGAGTTTGGAAGACATCTTAATGCAACCGGCCGAGCAATGGTGTACTCCTGTAGTTGGCCCGTTTATCAGATCTATGCCGGAATGAATGTGAGTCTTTTGACACAACTCGGATTATTCAATGACACTAATTTAAATATCCTGTATTTTTTTTTGTAGCCAAACTACTCGTCCATCATTCAACATTGTAATCTCTGGAGAAACTATGACGATATTCAGGATTCGTGGGCTTCGCTGGAGAGTATTATCGATTACTACGGAAACAACCAGGACGCCATCATTCCGAATGCTGGTCCAGGGCACTGGAACGATCCAGATATGGTAATGAGTTTTTGTTTAATTTCTTTCAAAGATGAGAAAACTGATGATCGTTTTTGACACTTTCTTTTTAGTTGATTATCGGAAATTTCGGTCTGAGCTACGAGCAGTCCAAAACGCAGATGGCTCTGTGGGCCATCATGGCGGCCCCGTTGATGATGTCTGTGGACTTGCGAACGATCCGACCGGAGTTCAAGGCAATCCTGCAGAACAAAAAGATCATTGCCGTTGATCAGGATCCGCTGGGCATTCAGGGCAGAAGAATATATAAGGTGAGTGGAGGAGCCCCAAGATTCCGTTAGGTCAGTCGTTCGACAATATGAGGCTGAGTGTGATTCCCGATTTGGTCTGCAAACTTTTAGAGATGGGATATTTCGATCAGTTTTCCTGGGCATCATAGAGTGGTATTATACTTGTCTCACTGTCATACTAAAGCAGCAATCAGCAATTCCATAGCAGACAGTTGGTAGTTTCGTTGACTTTTGAAATATATTAGACCCATATTTTTTCGTCTTAGAGCGGTCCAAAATAAAAATAAAAAAATTAGAGTGGTCCAAAAAAAATAACTAATTTGGAAGGAATATATGTGGACGTAGATCAATTTTTGTTAGGGGATTTTTCGGTATAAAACCTTTCCCTTTCCTCTGCAATTTTCTAGTCAAATATTTGGATATTTTCAATTGGTTTTCGCTTGAATCTCATCTCCTAATTACTACTGAGCATCAGAATGTTGGCTAAGGCGCCACGTTCCCTAATTGATAGGAAATTCACGCTATTTTTATCTTGAATTTTTCTTTCAACGAAATGTGGCTGATATCAAACTGCTGTACTACAGGTTTCCGTAGGGCCTCGAGTGGCCTAGAACATTTTCAGAAGGAAACCCTGGCAATGTGGGTATCAAAATTCATGAAATATCTTCAGTAGGATATTTCTGATGATTGTTGGCTATCTGATGAATCTTCCATGATTTTGCAATCCTTAACACTCTTCATGAAGTTGCGCTTGACGACAGTTTAGTAGTTCAATCGGATGAAATGGTGGAGAATTGGGAGGATTGATGTCTTTCTCATCCGAAATCTACTCCATTTTCTTGCATCCATTGTACTATGGTTTTGGCGTAACGGGCTGACGCCAAATAAGGCCGAAGAAAGGAGACACCTTGGAAGCATCCTTTGCCGAAAACACTCATAACGGTAAACTTCGGCATTGATCGTACTTTTGGTGTAGCAAATCGATGACTTGGAGTCGTAGGAGCAAATTGCCTGTCATACGAGAACCTTCTAACCAAATTTTGCCACCTTCGTCGATGACCTTGGTGTAAAATTGTGGTCCTGGAAGCGTTCTGGAGTACCCTATCACATATGTTTCGTCATCAATCAAAACTCAGGCAGATGGTCGTTGTGAAAGTCGACTGTATAACTTTCTGGCTTTGATTCTTGCCCTGAATTTTCGCTCGGATCTTTATTTTGCAATTTTCTGCATCTTATAAGTCTTCGGGTAGTTCAAACGGAGGTAACATCCTTTTTTGCCAAATCACTAATCGCCATCAATCTGTTGCAAAGGATGAGGTTGACTACCTTCCGATCCAATTTTGGGACAGCTAGACCTCGTTACCTTACCTTACCAATAAGACTAAGGCCAGCGTGGCCTCTGCTGTACACAGAAGTTGTCTCCATTCTATTCGGTCCATGGCTGTCACTCGCCAGCCTCGCTGTCTGCGGAGGGTCCGCAGGTCACCTTCTAGTTGATCGATTCACCTTGCTCGTTGCGCGCCTCTTCTTCTTGTACCCGTCGGTTCGTTTTCGAGAACCATTTTCACAGGGCTGTCGTCCGACATTCTTACGACATGCCCAGCCCATCGTAGTCGACCGATTTTTGCGATGTGTACGATGGGATGTTCTCCCAGCAACTGGTGCAATTCGTGGTTCATTTGACTCCTCCACCTTCCGTCTTCCATCTGCACTTCACCGGAGATGACACGCAGCACCTTCCGTTCAAAGACTCCAAGGGCGCGTTGGTCCTCCACTAGCAATGTCCATGTTTCGTGGCCGTAGAGAACTGCCGGTCTTGTAGATGGTCAACTTTGTGGTTCGGCGAACTTTGTTCGATCTTAGCGTCCTTCGAAGCCCAAGGTAGGCACGATTGCCAGCCATAATGCGCCTTTGTATTTCTCTGCTGATGTCGTTATCGGCGGTCACGAATGAGCCCAGATACACGCCCAATCCTACCAGCATCAGCCTTAGGTCTGATGTACGTTTCCGCCATCGTATCAAAGTTACGTGCTACGATATCAACGTTGTCGGCGAAGTCAAATAGTTGGACAGACTTCCTGAAGATCGTGCCACTTGTGTCTATCCCAGCTCTTCGAATCACACCCTCCAGTGCAATGTTAAACAACAAACACGACAATCCATCACCTTGCCGTAACCCTCTCCGAGATTCGAAGAGACTCGAGAGCGTCCCTGATACTCGGACGACACACATCACTCGATCCATCGTTGCATTGATCAGTCACGTCAGTTTTTCCGGAAATCCATGTTCGTTGGCTAGACCTCGTTGGCTTCCTCTTCTTGGCAGCTCATCGAACCAGTAGCGTTCCCCGAAATTGTTGATAACATATGTTCTGCGTAGCTTTTGCCTGGAGGGACGGTGCAGTCTTGTTGGAACCAATATGGTGTATTCTTGCAGTGTTTCTTGAAGAAGGGAAACAAACGGCTCCTCAATACGTTATCCATATTTACTGATGATTTTAATATCAGGTTTACTAAGTAGAAGAACCAGCAAAGTTTTGGAAAAACATCCTCAAATCATCACCCTTGAAACATTCTGGAACCATTGAACATCTAGTTTATCACGCGAAGATCAAAAAGACAGCACGCATACTCCCGATCATTTTACTGGTTGTAGTGATCCTGTAGTAGGAACATGGTTTCGTCCTTGAGCAGCTTCCGACCAGAGCTGACAAAAGTCATTCACGTCATACAAAACACAAAAAGAAAAAAAAGTCGCCTTCACCGATTTGAGCTACCCAAAGCATGAAGATAGTCATGCATTCATAATCAGCGACGATGTTCCATATTACTGCTTCGTGATCTGGAATCAAAACGACGCGAGCCAATATAGTTTGTCTTCTCTTGATGCAATTTTTCATCGCGCTGCATTCGTCGCGTCGCAAGTATTTTGTCCAGGCCCTACGTTTTGCGTGATTATTTTGTTGAGACATGACGTTGAGACGAGTGAAACGAACTGACTATTTGGAGTTAATACCAATGAGAGGCAGCATGCCTGCTCGGAGGGTACTTTCAACCAGACGTTAACACCACTAAAACGACATGTACTGGTCTGATAAATTCAAAAAAGTCCCGGTCCTGTCCATTTTCGAAGCCGGGTGAAAATTTCTTAGAAAAGTGTTGCCAAAAGATTGTATATATTTTCCGAATTGCTGTATAGATGATGTTAAATTGACTGATTTCAATTTAGTTTTAACGTAATTTAAAAAGGGTTTAGGGCACTACTTTATTTCCTTTTCAGTTTTAGTGTTATACTCTTAAAATGCGATGTCGATGGCTGAATTTAGTTGATTACAAGCGTCTAAATATTTCTCTAAATCTTCATTGCTTTTTTTTTTGTACACCTTTTGCTTGTGATTTTTTAAATTTTTTATTTGTCTGTTATACCAGACTGGATATTTTGAATTGCCGTGAGGTCGTATTATTTTGATTGGAACTTCTTGATGAATAATTCTGATAAGAACAGTTCCGACATCTTTCGACTCTTGCAATCCAGATAAAATAGTCAAACGGTCGAAAGTAACATTTGTAATCAATGACTTCTAACGTATTTTCTGGGATCTGCTTGCTTCCGCAAATAAAATAACACCAAAAACAGATACAGGGAGTTATTACCTTCCCGTCGGTATTGGATATAGATGTCAACAACCTGGCATTTCAGTCAAGCCATGCACTCGTTGTTTTTTGTATGGATAAAATCCAAGCCTTTCAAAATACTGCTGATCGTTGACTGCGACATTCCCAGTTTTTTGACCATGTTTCGTCCAGGCTTACCAGGATTCATCCGAATTCGTTCTCTCTTGGTGGCTTGGTGGCTTCCGAACATCTGACAGTGCGTTTACGGCCAAGTCTGGAAGGTATACTCTAAGAACCGGTCTCTATGTGCTTTTGATGGTGCGAAAAACCTACCATGAGCTCCCTTTTTGCATCCATAATTACCACAAGTCTCAAACG
>JASCZW010002995.1:0-18531 GCA_034211315.2 Aedes japonicus
TTCAGCAATGAATTCCTCATCTGAGCCAAATCTCTATCCACGGAGCATGTTTTTGAGTTCTGCGATGAGCTTGTTGTCACTGCTGACCAGATCTGGAGAACACGGTGGGTGCAGTAGCAATTCGAAACCCAATTCGACCATTTTTGCGGCTGTTTTAATTGACTTGTTACAAACGATCCAACAAACCGACATAATAGTTTCTGTTGATTTTTTTTCCATGTTCCAAGTAGTCAATGAATAAAATTCCATGCGCTTCCCAAAATTCAGAGGCCATTACCTTCTCAGCCGATGTTTGAGTCTTTGGACGCTTTGGTAACTCGATAAATAATGAACCAAATGTCATGAAATTTTGACAGCAAGTTGGTACTTTCGAAAAATCATATGTATATTTATTAGTGGCGCCATATGGTTGTTAGGTGTGGGACTTATTGACCGATGTGTAAGAACACTAAGTTGAGAGCAAGCAATACAAGCTTGAAACGATACACTGAAGTAAACAGTGGATTTTTGTTGACAACTCAGTTACTTTATGAGTTGAAATTTAAAAGTTCATTATTTCTTGCTAGCTTAAATCATGGGACACATACACTATTACTGAAAAAAAATCATTCATTATGTTTTTAAGATAATTCAAGGTTTCAACTAAATATTTACGTTTTCAATACACAATTAGTCTCTCTACTTAAATTTGGTAGGTATTTTGGTACCGTAATAGAATTGTAATTTTCCCCGACGTGAAGCATTTACTCAGGAAATAAAGCTCAATTCGTTTTTGAAAAGTAAATACTCTTCTTGTACGAAATTTATGTGCATTTAGTTGGTATTTTTGAAACATAGTTTGAGCCTTGCACGAGCTGCTGAATACCTACTACGAGGTAGAGGACTAGGTAGCGATAATTTTACAAGAAACAATGGAAAACCCTCTGTTCGACACAGTTTCTTAAAAATTAGATGCTTTGACTATATGGCTGGAGTTACCATTGGCCATTAGCGTTAAATCATAGCAGCGGACGAGGTTGTTGTTGGAGGTAAAAGCCATCCAAATTTCTCACTAACATGTGCATTTAAAAAACAGTCTAGTTTCGGATTGCCATGCAAAAAATAATACACAACATATTTATACGGGACAAATTTTTCTTAAATTCTACGATTATTTAGCCTTCTACAAAAATGCTGCGACGCTCTGTAGGATGGTTCCAGGGCAGCTGGTTAGAACCTTAGCCATGGTGGATGAATACATGGATTTCGGCATGTTCTTCAGTTCTTTTGTGGCCCATCACCGTTGTGCCGAAAAGTGTTCAAGTGCTGCTATATGCAGACAATATTGTTATCATTTCCACTGGAAAACGCGTTAGTCACCTGCGACAAAGACTTCAAAACGCCGTGAAAGTTATCGGGAAATGGGCTAACAATATTGTCACCCTCAAAATCATCAACCATGCATTGTTGCAAGCTAAAGCGACATCGCAACTGGCACCTCGAAGGGGCCAAATTGTATCATCAAGGAAATGAACTCACTAGACCGAAAACAACTAGAATCCTCGGAGTCATCTTCGACCGAAAATGCAGCTTCAACCAGCACATAAAACAACTGAAGGAAGACTGTCGGAGTCGACTAAATTTTTTGAAAGCTATTTCAAGAAAAGCAGACCGCAAAACACTTCTGAATATTAGAAATGCCATTGTAACCTCCAAGCAGGTTTACGGCCTGGAAGTACTACGCAGAGAGAATATCGAGAAACTAGCACCAACATATAATCAAGTTATAAGGATTGCTACCCCTATAATTTCACTAGTAATTGAAGCCGGATGCCTTCCCTTCGAACATTTAGCTACAATTGATATCGTGAAAAAAGCATGCGCAATACTGGAAAAATCCACTAAAGAATCCAATAAACTGTGGCAAAAACCAATGATGTATTCCAAAACCTTGTGGGCATTGAACTTCCTATGTTATGCAAAGTGGCAGCAGTGCATGACAGAGCATGGAATCAAATGGGCCCTCAAGTTGATTGGTCAATAAAATCTAAATTTAGAGTTGGACAACCCCACCTAGCACTTGGTGAATTCAGAGAGCTGGTCGAAGACATATACCAAGAATTTGATCACTGGTATACTGATGGATCACTCGCTGAAGAAAAGGTTGGATATAGAATAATCGGGCCTAACACCAGAATTGAAGCCAGTTTACCCAACCAGTGTTCAGTTTTTACTACGGAGGCAAAAGCACTTGCTGAAGCAGTTGAGTATACGAAAGATAAAGCAGTAATTTTCAGTGACTCTTCGAACTGTCTGGCCGCAGCCAAAGCAAAAGACGTTCGATTTGGTTGGCTACCAGGATATACAGGAATTCCGGGCAATGACAGATCCGATGATGCAGCACGATACGGAAGAAATCAGCCAACAACTATCACGACTGTCCCAAGCCAAGATATTGTTAAATGGATAAAAAAAGCAGTTTGGAAAACACACCAACAATTATGGAACCAAACCAGTTGGAACACATTAAAAATTGTAAAACAAAAAGTAGATAGACCCGTAGACAGAAACGACAAAAAATAACAAATAGTATTAACTAGACTACGATTAGGACACGCTTGGTTCACAAAGAAACATTTATTCGAGAAGAAACCTCCGGAAATGTGTACAGTATGCAATCGAAAAATAACAGTTCACGACGTGCTTGCGGCTTGCCCGCAGTATAGCACTACTAGATTAGAATTGGGAATCAGCAACTAATTATACCGAATTCTATGCAACGAACGACAAGCAGAAGACAAAGTTATAAATTTTTTAAAGAAAATAGGTATGTACAATAATATATAAGATAAAGAAAAATAAAAGTCTCTTTAAATAAAACAAAAATAGAGGGCGGGTTCTTCTCCCCGCCCATTGATGCATCCTCATGTAAGATAGCTCGCCTGTCAAATTGTTCAATCTTGTTGTTGGAAGGAGATTCTTTATATTCCTGTGGATACGTACATATAAGTGATGTTGCCTATCGAACCACCCAACCCGTTATCGGCCCTTCATACAATGGCATGATTAGGATAATCAGGGGTTATTAAAGCTTGATCAAGTCTAACAGAGAGAAGAGCCCATTGCTGTCGGAGTTTCCGTGGTACAATGGGTGGTAATACATATCATACATCATAAATACATCATCATTGGCAGGCGGCATGATTATTCACAATTAGAATGTGTTTTGGGATAGAAATTGGAATAATGAGAATCGAGGAGTCTTCTTGTTTTCAAGTATTCTAGATCAGATTGGCTTTCAAATATATTTAAAAAATTGAATAATCAAAACTTTCTATCCACTAATCAAGAGTTAAAAGAAAAACCTGACTGAACCAAATCGGGACAATATGTTTCAAGTCGAGCTGCACCTCCATACCTTCATCAGTACCGGTACACGCCTCACAAATTTATCCCCAACCATCCACTGGATGGAATGCGCCATCCATATCCCTACCTTGCGGTTAGATAACCCTCATTCGGTGCACGATTTTTTGTAATAGATAGGCAATTATTTGAATACTAGGTATCTGTATCATGATTCTCATTTAGCTGGCACGATTGCTGCCCTGCCTAGGGGACAGTCAAACTTTACCATCACACTTGAAAAATGCGGAGCGAAGAATCCAGTTTCGACGACTAGTTGCAACGTCCAAACCTGGGTAAACTATGGAGGTGGCGCACTTTGGTACCCGCGATGATACCAGTATAGTAGTAGTGCGTGAGGTTGGATTTTAGCTGGGTCGAAAAAACAGCACGGCATGAATTTCAATCAGTAGCAGCAGCTCGAAGTGCATTTGCAGTCCATATGCGGAAAATTAACCAAGCCTCAATTTCAACCTCGCAGATGTAGGCCAATTATGGTGCAATGACATTTATATTGGCTGGTCTGCTGCCCGCCCATCGGCACATCACGTTGTCAGGAGAAGTTGGTTGATGTGCACATTCACGCGAATGACACTTGGATTATAATGATAACGATAACGATGCGACCTCCTTTAGGGATATCCTCCATTGTTTTGCTCCGGCCGTTCTGCCGGTTGTTCAAGCCACAGGAGGTGTTATGCAAGTTTATGAGTTAAGCTGATTGTAACGACACCGCGCACCACGATTGCGAAATGTTTTTGCGATAAGTTATTTGCTGGATGTCATAAAATCCAAATCGAAAGCCCATGTTCGCATGTTCAACGATTAACTGGAAATGGTCGGTATGTTATCGGTTGCCGTTTTTTTTTTCAGCAAGTCTTGCTGGCTCTGATGAATATCTGCTGAGCAGAAACGGTTATATAACACCGAACTGTTAAGTTCGACCTGTGACAGTATCAGAAAGTGTCTTTCTAATCAAGTTCGCCGAATTCACTTTCCTCAAAATGGATGATAATGATCACAGCAGGCTTGATTTATGGGTTTTGTTTCGACTCGTGCTGTAGTAGCTAATGACATGGGTGTAGTGATCGAGATGAAAGCGAGTTGACGGCCAGTTTTGATTAGGGAACGTCCATTAATTACGTCACGCAAAAATTGACTTTTTTTTACAACCCCCCCCCCCCCCTGTCACATTTTTTGTATGGACCACCATTTTTTTTGTATGGATCGGCACGTTTTCTCAAACCCCCCTCCCCCCTTACTGCGTGACATAATTAATGGACCTTCCCTTATGAGAACTCAACAAAAATGCGAAAAGACAACCTTTTGAAATCTTTGTGAAATATGGGATACAGTGTTTCCTCGTTTTTAGCAATCTCATCTGCAAATTCTTTCTTACAGCTTCTTCTTCTTTTAATTTGCGCGCGAATAAATTTGAGTGGTTTGCCATTAAAATAGGACAACATGGATCTACACTGATAGGGAAAATAAAATACCCTCCTCATCATTTTTTTCAATTTCTCTTATTTTTTTATGAATTCATTTATTCGTAAAGGCTCAATCGAGCCAAGTTTTCATGTTTATATACATCAGTTATCTTAGAAATAAGGTTAAGAGGATAGAACCGATTTCTCACGGTCGTCTAGAGGTTAATAGGAATAACATTTTGAACAAAGCATAAGGTACAATGGTTTTCTTATATCTAAAACTTCAAATTACAATTTTTTTACTGAACGTTTTTAATTTAAAAAAAAATCACTCGCACACACACAACCAAAATCTCACACTGACGCACACATTCCTCAAAAATTTAACCTAAAGTAAGTTAATCAAACTACAATCTAAGGTTAATGTTAGTCAAAAACACATAAATGAGTTTTATAAACTCCAGATCGCGTGCAGCCAAAATTTCTCGAATCGGTACATTGGGTTGTCTACATCGAGCCCGAAGGGAATCATGAAGCACAGATCTGACTCCACGATGCTAAGCACAAAACCAAATAACGTGATCTGCGTCCTGGTAACTTCGTCCGCATTCACAGAGTTTGCTGTCTCCCAGCCCAGCCCAATAATGATTAGACATGAGGCGAGACATCACACGAATGAAGTATTGACCCACATCTAATTCCCTGAACCAACATTTCTTAGATACCTTAGGAGTGATAGAATGTAGCCATCGCCCTAAATTTCCTTTACTCCATTTATACTGCCAATACTGCCAGCTAACTAGTGATATCTGATGAAAAATATAAAAATATTTGTTGAAAACGATTTGTCGGTCACAAATATCGCCTTCCATAGCGCCCACCCTTGCAAGCGAGTCCGCTCTCTCATTGTCAGGAATCGAACAATGAGAAGGGACCCAAACAAAGATGATAATAAAAGAACGCGAAGATAGAGCACTAAGAAGACCTCATATTTTCATAAGAAAATAAGAGGTGTGCTTTACCGACCTCAAGGAGCGAAAAGCCTTTATAAAACTAAGACTATCCGTGAAAATGAACAATTGATCCGGTGTAAGTGAGGCAACAGTTTCTAAGGAAAAATGAATTGCTGCCAATTCTGCGACAAAAACAGAAGAAGGTCCTTGAAGTTTACGAGCAACGCTATAATTTTCATTATTTACACCAAAGACTGCGGAATCCTCTATCAAAGACCCGTCAGTGAAAAACGTTTTGGTGGAATCAACTAGGACAAACTTTGCAGCAAATATCACCGGAGCAGTCATAGGACGATGATGCTCTGGGATTTCTCTCATTTATTTGGGTCAAATTAAAGTACACCCACTTTAGTCTTTTTAGGTATCTTATTTTTCAGGTTTTCATTAAGTTTAACTTATGGAATAATAGTAAAAAAAGGGTTAGACATGAAGAAAAATAAATCTTTCCGTGTTGAAAAAAAAACAATGACCAAAAAAGTGCCCACTTCATTTCAACTCCCTGGAAGATAAATTTTAGTGTAAGGAAATCATTTTAATAATTTGTGTGTCCTCCTTTGTCTTTCAGGACCAGCTGCAGGAGCTTCAGCATGCTCTCCCCTAGGTTCCTTAGCTGCTGTGGATCAAGCTCTTCGCAGGCGAGTTTCAGGGCTTCAAAATAGTATAATTCATTGTGTAACATCAGTTTTGTCAATCCTGACATCTAGAATCGCCCACAAATTCTCGCTGGGGTTCAGGTCCGTGCTTTTTGGAGGCCATTCCAGCGGTTTGAACCGACAGGACCGGAAAAAAGACTTGCTTTTCTGGGCAGCATGCTTCGGGTCGTTGTCCTGTTGCAATACGAACTTCTCTTCAAGACCCGTCTGGATCAGCGAAACCTCCAGGTTTCTCGCAGGATATTGATGTAGGAATCCGCCGTCATTATCCCGTCGATTTTCACGAGGCTTCCCATTCCACTCCACGAAAAACACCACCAGGCCATCACATTTTTTCCTCCATGTTTCACCGTGCCTTCGATATGACGATACTGTAGCTCCTCACCCGATCTGCACCACACACGAACCCACCGCTTGCGATTAAAACGCTCGAATTTTGATTCGTCCGTCCAAAGAGCTATTTTCCAGAACTCTACCGGCCTATCAGCATGCTCCATAGCAAACCCGAGCCGTTTGGCTTTGTTTGCCTTGTTGATAAATGGGCGCTTCCGGGCAACTTTGTTAATCAGCCCAAAACAGTTCAACCTGAAACTTATAGCTGAAGGGTTTCCTGGATCTTCCGAAGGTTTTGCACTCCCCGAAGTGCATCAAGCTCCCCTTAACGGCAGAACGAACTACGGAGGGAGCGCCATACGGCGCATTAGGCTGGATGCCAGTAAAACCTCAATTATGGTAACTGGCTGCGAAAAAGATAACGAGATGTACTGTTGCATTCAGGCTGGCTCCTGTATCGTCTCCCTCGGTACTGCCGGGTGACACCGAGAAATGGCGAGGTTCCCGCGGCACATGTTGTCTCCGTCCCATTAAAATCTTGGCAGGCCTCCAGTACATTCCATTCTCCACCGCCCGACCTCACCAGTCGGGCGGGAGATGGCTCAGATGACGCTATACCTGACTTACGCTGATCATGTTCTGAAGGGCCGTGTAAACCCTCGCATGGTCTCCCTGCTCGCATTCAAGCTTGCATAGATAACCATGGAATCACTATAGGGGCTACTCTACGTGGGCTTGGATAGCTGCTGGAGGAGGACCCAACAAAATGGATAGTAATACTGCAGGAGCGACGAAACCCCAGGAGAAAACGAGTCCGTCCGCTAAAAGCGGCATAGTGAGGTCCCCACCGCGTAAAACGGTGGGATCTGGCATGTCCGATACTTACGAATCCTAGAAGCTGGAACCCAAGCTCCTAGCCGAGTGCAAAAAAGTTGGCACGACTAGCAGCCAGAGAAAGGGCGAGGGAGATAGCTTCGAAACAGACCCAGACGGAAGAGTCCGTCGCAGTCGGAGACTCCACCCCATCTACCATGGGGGTAGGGACCTGCAAGCGGGCCAGGCAGTCCCCGGGTGAAACGGCACCCGGCGATTCTAAGAAGCGGATAGTGTCGGACGCCCCATAGGGAAGCAAACCTACACGAGCGTGGCGGTGGGGTCTCAGGGTCCATCCTCGCGATCAGCTCCCGCTGACCGCAAAGAGAGAGGCTTCGGCGCTAAGCCCAGCACCAAAGGCGCGACATCCTGCTCGCGTATTGTCTCATGCGCCGAAGGGGGTCCGAGCGGCAGGGAACCGACGACAACAAACATCGTTAGCACAGAAGCAGACGCTAGTGCTAAGAGGGGGACGAGTAATGACCCCAGGCGTGGCCGGGAAAGCCAATGGAACAAGGTCCGAAAAAAGGGAAACAGGACTAAAACAGAAATCGAAAAGCGGCAGGTGGCCCACAAGCGTAATCGCGAAGAGTCCTTCAGGTGGGCCTGGGCACCGATGTGCGGAGTATACGCCGTACCCGCACCGGCGTGATGCTCCTGGAGCTGAAAGAGACGACAGAGCTAAAAGGCCCGGCTTTTAAAGTCCTGACAAGACACGCCTTAGGTGAGGGTATTGTTGTACGCGCCGTCGTCTCATAGGTGACGATCAAGTGCAAGAACCTGGATGAGATCGCCGAGGTAAACGTGATCTCCACTGCATTAAAGGAACAGTGCAAGATCAAGGTTGCCGCCTCAGACATACGTCTGCGAAAGGGTCCACTCGGGACCCAGGTGGCAACCATGAGGGTACCCAAGTAACACCACTTGTTAAAAATACACCTTTTAGACAAAGCTCAAGTTTTTTTCCTAACGCCAAAATCGTAATTTCATACCTTTTCAAAGTTCAAAGTGCGGGTAAAAACATTAGTAACACATTTGATTTTCAAATGTTCGATTTTTATTTTCTGCGTTTGTTTTTGTAAAATTGAATAGACTAACGTCGGTATTGAAGGTAAATACAAATACATTTTTTTTATTATGTTGTGCGTAGGTACATCTCAAAAGATTCCCTCATAAATAAAGCGTAACAATTTATAACAGATACTAAACAACCTCTCAAACTGTTGCTTGACACACAAACACAAATAGCATAGGGTTTCATGGTTCTTTAAACTGAATAAGATTTAGTAGAAATTTATTATTTCGATGATCTTCACATCATCCAAGAGTCCTACGTCAATTTTGCAGTTATGTCACGGACATAACTCACTCTTTAGTTTTTAACTATGAATTTTAATATTCACTTTGGGCTTTGTGCACAAATTACGTAACGCAGAAAAACGGGATTTTGGACCCCCTCCCACCCCTATGTAACAATAAGTAACGCGAGACCAGACTCCCCCCCCCATTAATTACGTAACGCTCACGGACACCCCCCCCCACCCTATTTCTCAGTTGTTATAAAATCATCACAAAAACTGTTATTTTTGTTGTTTTTATGTTTAATTCTAATATACTTGAAATTAGTATAGATTGCAAACATCATCTAATTATTTTCATTTAAGTAACTTAAAGCTAATATAAAGATTACGAAAAACATTGCACTCATTGTACTGTATTCAAACTGTTACAAATATTAGTTCAACAAGTTTATTCAAATGTCTTTAAATTATTTAAAGAATCACAAAAAAAGTTTAATTCATATCACTCAAATCAACAGTATTTTATGCCATGCACAATTGCAATTGCAATTTTGCTATTGCAATTATTGTAATTGTTATAAAAAATTATTATTAATTTTATTTTTTACATAGATACTATTCACAGTTTTCCTTTTGATTCGGGCAGTGCATGAATAAGCGCGCGTTATGTGCGACTAAATCATGACGGCAGAAACATAGACCAACAGACACAGTGACAAGTTAATTTGATGTAGGCTGAACGCAATGAGTAGAATCAACATTTCTTGTGTATTTAATCAAACCACACATTGTTTTAGTTAAATGCAACCATATATTTTAAACAACAATTTTTTTGTTCGAATCCAAAATTGTTAGTAAATTAACATTTCTAACAGAAATCTTTATTGAGTCAACAAAATTATTTTGTAGAATCAACAATCAACAAAACATTTAACTTAATTTCTTATTATTTCAATGGTTCTAATATATAAAAAAACTTATTTTTTTCAATCCAACCGCTTTGGTCGAATCAATGCAAAGGTGCATTGATTCCAAAAAGCTAATTTTTTTATTCAACAATAAATGCTTTTTGTTTTCAATAGAAGCCAAAAGACGTTTTAAGAAACAAAACAAAATTGTTGTTGGTTAAAAAATTAAATCGATATTGTTTGAATAAATAAATATTATGGGTAAGTCATGAGTCAACAACGAAATTTGTTGAATCTATACAGAACAATATATTTCTTAACGTGTAGATGTACATCATAAGATACCTTTCGTTTAGTAGATCACATTTAAATAGTACACTGAAAATTAATTTTTGTTCATATTACGATCGAAGGTAGGACTAACAAATCTATTCGTTGTTTTCTGCAACGAACCTGATTTTTACTTTCTACGAAGCTTCCTTCGTATAAAAAGCCACACAGCTGTCAAAAGCACAAAGCATTTTTTGACACAATACGAACATTCGTTCATTCTACAAAAAAAAACAAAGAGCTACGAGTTATCTGTTACTATTAAAAAAAAACTTTACCAGCTCAAAATATAATTAAAAAAAAGGGCAACCACGAGGAGTTGCTCTGCACTGAACCAAGGAATAATATTAAAATTAATAAAAACATCACATAGCTTCCCACAGATAATATATGTGACAACTATATGTGTTTTCAGATAAATTTTACATGATTTCTCGGTTCAGTGTGCTCTTCACTGCAATATGAATGTTTCATATAATTTACGAGACATTTGTTCTATGCGCATAATCCATGTTTACGAAACGAGGAAAAGCTAATTAACGAAAATAAATTTTAAGTGTATATCTCCATTTATCGAACCTGTAGAATTTGGTCGGAATTCAAAATATAGACTTAATCCATTTATCTTAAAACTTCAGATGCACCACTTACCAAAAAATTTGTTTCTATTTTGGCCATTCCCATAAGAAACACATGCGATTGGCCATGAAAGGAACCAAAATTTAAAACTATGGCGAAAATTGGTGCAGTGTATCAGTTATGGCAAACGTCATTAATAATACAAAAACAAAATTTTGGCTCATTTCCAAATTTTTTCTTCAAAATATAGATTAAAACCTTTTATTTGACGTATTGAAAATGGGGTTTTCCCAGAATTTTTAAACATAGTTCTCAACTAGTAGATATAAATTAACCATTTTCTACTTGATGTAGAAGGAGATATTCTGCTCATCACCATAAGTCACCAAGAGTGGACAGTAATGTTTGCTAGAATGAAAGATATTAGAGAAAGTGTTGAAAGTCCCGTCAGTGTACGGTAGGTAGGAAATAGAATAGAAGTATCGAAAATTGAGCGAAAGTGCATTGGTAAAGTAGTACTCGAACCAAGGACGTTGCTTTTGCCTAACATACCTCTGCGGGGTAGGTCAAGGCACGAATGAATCCGCCTTCTCAACAGGCTTTTCTACTTACTACTTGCTACTTTGCTTGGCACACAGGAAATTTAATTGATGGCAAAATGGTTATTCACTTTTGATTTTTTTCAAATTGGTTATTTTGTTACGTAACGATTTTAAAACCCCCCCTCCCCATATGTCACAATAAGTAACGGTTGTTCAACCCCCCCCTTCATGCGTTACGTAATTTGTGCACAAAGCCTTGCCGGAAAAGTTGCTATGAGTTCAATTGACCCCTCAGGCAAATTGATCTTTTCCACCATTATCCACATACACTACTGAACATTATGAAATATACTAAATAAAATAAGGAACAATTACCTAATGAACAATAAAGAACGTACAAATATGTCAAACACTGAAACGTTTTCTTATACAGAGAATTAATTGCAATTAGTTAATGCTTTATGGGATTAAATTTTGATTCCTAGCATCATATTTTCAAAAATGATTGATCTATTTTCATTCGTATTTTTTGACTTTTTTGAAGCAATAAGCAACCAATACTGTTATTTCTGAATAAAAACAATTATTTCAGTTTCAAAAATATTATAATAATTCCAATAACATTTATTTTTATCTCTCATTTAAACAGGCTATCTAAAGGTCTAGAAATTATTTGATTATTTTTCATTTCAAGCAAATATGTTAGAAAAATTGGTTAAGTCTTCTCAGTCTTCCCTATATTTAAATACATATAAATGTACATATCTTCAAGATTGCCGTAGGATCAACTACTACGTGAAGCGTAGCGTTCCGTGTATCTTTTATTTTAACAACCAACTCTCAGTCACATGAGCAATGCCGACAATGTATCCCCGTTAATCATACGACTAGAAGATGTAATCATCTGAATAAATGCCTTCCTTGTCTACCCAGTATCATCAATTTTTAATCTTCTACCTACCACGAGTTCCAAACCTCCCAACCAAAGTGGTAATGAATTTCACCTTTCATTCCAGCTGCTGTTTGAATAGCTCGTTCTCCACTCGAAACTAAGCTGGACCAAGTGAGTTCCACTTTCAGAAAACCATCGCTCAGACCAGACACCGACCATAAGCAAGGTAGGTAAAGGATCACCAACTCTACAAACAACCTATGAATAAACCCTGGTGTTATCGCATCGAGCCAGCCAGTCGTGAGCATAGTGTTATGCAATGGGAAAAGTAGGTACCCTAGTGCACTACAGAAGACCGAGGTACACGATCGTAAATGCTTCTAGGGAAGCGAGAAGGACGCCGTTCTGCTGCTTCACAGCTCCCATAGTTGGATCATTTAGTGGCATGCTGTATTATTATGCAATTCTGGTAGACGAGAAAGGGATGAAACTCTAGAGCTTACGAGTGCATCGAGAGAGATTCAATTTCGAACTTTGGGCTGAACATAATTATACTATTGACAGAAAGGTCTCTTCTCTTCTATGAAATACAGCACTGTCACAATGGGTTGGTTACGATAAAATTTGATATTTCATAGCTACCCACTAGCAAGTGTAGAAGACTAAAACATAACGCTAGAATCGTGACTCAAATGAAAGTCTCAAAGGTAAACAGTCGTATGTCTTTATTGAAAGTGACGGGGATTTTACCGAATAGGTTAAGAATGGCATGAACAAAGTTATAGCAATCTCTAAAGATTTGCAAAGCGTAGTGATAAAAAGATAGCACGACTATGATAGCAGTAAGTAGCACACACCAACTATTACGACTTATGTTGAAAGTTATCAAAATTACTGTTCATTATAGCCCATGCGTTTTACCCAGTGATCTCGTTAAAATCTACTCACCTATCACACCAAAACCCGACTGCATCAGATGATGATATATATCACAAAAACTTCACACGACGCCCAAATTAATCAAACTACCGCAGCAACGGCCGACCAAACACAGCATAAACGCCATTGTCTGTAAAATTGTATCTTTACTTACATGCATAGTTGAAATTTTAATGACCCTTAAACACGTACAAGATATTCTGGTCATGCTCTGCAAAAAACCAACAACACTCTCTCAACCTTTGGGCAATTCCATGACCAGCATTTTCAGTGCACCGGTGGAGGCCCGGCGCCCCTTAATAAAAGCCACAACCAACAAAGGGGTAGTGCACTTTCCTGCCCACACACACAGGCGTGCAGAAATAAAAGCCACTAGACCTCCCTCAGACTGAAAAGTAAGTTAAGTGATTGCACGCGAGCTGCTGAGTACCTATATTTAGTTATGCTTCTTTTCTTGCAGCAGGGATTGCATCTACTCCATCATTTCAATCGGAATGCTTGTAACAACGACAATATGCGGGAGGTTTGGACCGAAGAGGACCCATTTGCCTTACAAATGGCAGTGTAGATGCTTTACATGGTAGCACTCTCTGCCACCCACGTACGAGTTTTTGGGCTACTAGTAACGTCTTGTAGAAGAGACTGCAATGCATTCAGCATCATTCGTGTTTGAGGCTAGCACCACTATTGTTGCACAATAATTATTATAACGTAAGCAAAGGCGGGAAAAACCTATATGCAGATAATCGTAAATTTGTCTTGGATCTTTGCTCGCATCTGAATACAAACAGCAATTGTCAGCAGATTGGTGGTGATGTAATTGACTTCTTGTCATTTGGTTCGATGGAATCTTCACGTTGCCAGTGGAAATATTAGATCAACCCTGCAAAGTTTTTATTTTCAATTGTTTTCTTTATGACAAAAGATTCTGCATTTTTATTTTGAGCCTAGAGTTTGTATTGTTTATGAAATGAAAAAATAGTTGGAGTAAAGTCCAACGGAAAGTTGGAGTAGCTGTGAAAGTGTATCTCGTTGTGGGAATTCCAACAATGTAGTCGTGACAAAACATGCAAAGGCAGTAATGTCCACAAAAGCAGCAAGAAATAACAGTTCTACCTCCTCTGAAAAAACAACAGTCGGAGGTAGTGCTGGTGATGTGGATGTAGCTGTACAAACACAATTTTGAAGCAGGCATTGATCGTCAGCAAAGTCCGACATTATCGGGATTGGATGAGAAATTAGGTCACAAAGGAATGTAGGAGTAGAACTCCGATGAGATATTCGTTAAAGTGGATTTGGCAACACTTCCTGGACCGTAATATTATACAAAACTAGAAAGAAAAACTCCTAAAAAATCCAAGACTATCATTATCCTTGAAAATTTTGGAAGGGAACACTTATTTGGCAGGCATTTGGCCACATTGACAGAGGAAGTTGGAGTTCTTATTTCGTGACGAGCGGAACAATCAATAAGACTCATTCTATTCGAAGTGACGAAGAAAAATGCAAACGAGTATTCGCCTTTCACACCATTTACACCAAACTTGCATTATTTCTTCATTTCTCACCGATGCATAAAAATCTCAGTGTTTGTGCTGATTGGACAACACCTCGGAAACTAAAACCACTCCCTTTTTCAAATTTTCAAAAACATGCATTTTTTGGAACCATTATGTTCAGAAATGATTTGTAGGATGTTTTCTAAAAAAAACAATTGTTCTAGGAATTCAAATTTTTTTTATGGTGGCAGTGTTGCCAAACATGCTTTTTATGCATTTTTTTTAATTCAAAAAATTCTGTCGAACGACTAGCAATTATTTTGAAAAATTCTAACGCCGACATGTTTGTCAAACTTTTCTGTGTAGAATTTATTTGAAATTTCAAGGTGATGTACACCGTCTTGTAGTTACAACATTTAAAAAAATAGTCTTTATATATCAGTGTTTCTGTCATTGATCCTTGGAATTCTTATTTTATCGTGTTTCTCAAGCGTTTGTACTAAGAAAATACTTGAAACTTTGAAGCCGTTCCCATGATATAGCACTTCAAATCAAATAAGTCCATATTCTTAAGTTATTTGTCAAAAACTATTATTTCTTTTGGTCTATGTCTCTGAAACGTTTATGTCTTAATTAACCTTCTGTATGTTTCGTGTAGGATAATGTTCGCAAAATTCATGAAAATTACTAGCTATTGGTAACAGTGTTGCCACATATGCTCTTTTTTACGATTTTTTATTTTCTTCAAAAAATAAATTGTATTTTGCGATACATGAGTATAAAAACTCGACTCGAGTTATTAGTATGAGACTCTGAAAAAGTCACATTGTAGACGAAATACGCGTATCTGTCAAGATTAACAAAGGTAGTTGGAATTAATTTGTCAAATCGATTGCCAAATCTCACCGTTTGAAGATTTATGTAGCAGAATTTCAATAACTTCAGTTTAACTCATATTAAACTTCAAACTGCCCAGAGAAAGTTGAATAGTGTTACGCCATCACTCGTCGGCTCAGCAATGTTTACATAATGTTTGCTTCCAGTACGAGCAACCAGTGCGTTGGGCCAGACCTGATATAAACGTCATTGCACAGAGAGCACCTTATTTTGGCCAGATCTCGCGATTAATAACTCTGTTAAGTTTACGCAGGCAATTATAAACAAATTGTGCATAATGATATAAAAAACGTGTCCAAAAATTTATATCCCCCAAATGTTTCTTAGTGTTGTCCCATCGTGAGATACTGGGCAACTATTAAGGCCAATAAGCATGAGCATGAGCATGATTCACCGCCCGAGGTTGCTACTCCGTTATTGCCAGATCAGGTGTTATTACACACACAACCAACAGATGATGCTTTGGACTAACATACATCTTCAATGTGTAAAAACTGGTGATCCCAAACTTGGGCAATACCGGCGCCGGCCTCGCCC
The DNA here is from genome assembly GCA_034211315.2 of Aedes japonicus. Taxonomy (NCBI): domain Eukaryota; kingdom Metazoa; phylum Arthropoda; class Insecta; order Diptera; family Culicidae; genus Aedes; species Aedes japonicus. The sequence continues at coordinate 16,108 of JASCZW010002995.1, forward strand.
GAATGCAGGTCAAGTAGGGAATGGGTAGGAATATGTTGACGTGATACTCGCTTTATTGGAAGCCGCGGAATCCACTACACTTCCACGAGAAATCACTGGGATTTTGGATAACAAGATTGGGTGGCAGCTGGGTTCGTTTTGGTTAACGATAAGCTGTCAAGTGTAATTAGTACCGATTTACGATTTGAACCTATTTAAACCAACAGTAAAGATGCTATTGGGTCCACTCACAAAGTGTCATTGTAGTTTTTCATTGGGAAAACAAAGTGATTTAAATCATGCTGAAAAGTCGATATTGACCGATTTAAACCAACAGTAAAGATGCTTTTGGGGCCACTCACAGAGTGTGATTATGGTATGTTATTGCGAGAACAAGGTAATGCATCTCAACGCTTGAGAATCAACTTGGACCGATCTACACCAACAGTACGGATGCCGCTGGAGTTTCTTACAAAATGGTTTATTTGCGCCTGGATAGGGTGGCCCGACGAGCATGGCGAACGAATAATTGCGATCACGATTAATTATGTACCTCACCACCGACCGATCTTACCCGGCGAACCACGACTTCTGAAGATCACTCGATCATTCGCGCAACGAACAATAGGCAACCGAAACAATAGACAAACCGCTACGCCCGATAACAAAATATTGCGGAACAAAGTATCGACACAACCGATTCAACCGATGGTCGACGAAAACCTATTAAAAATAAATTTTATTAATATAGATGCAAAGGGTAACAATTACCTGTCTTGCTCCACGTCCTTGAGAGCACTTACTACATCACGAGTTGCCTGTATCCAACTCCGGATGTGTCCGTTTTGAGAAGTAGAAAAATATTAGATACTGTCATCAAAATTTGGCAGAAATAAATTATTTCAAGCTGAACAATGCACCAGGTCCCAAGCAACGTTGATAGACTCTCTCCGTGGACCCTCTCCTTCGTCAATAGCTTGTCTATTAAACGATTTGCTGATGTTTTTGACATATTTGATCCTTAATTACACTTTCTATTATCGTTCTGTGCGTTGAAATTATTCGAACATGTTTCTACATAACCGTAGGAATACAAAGAGAAAGTAGATGAAGAGAGCCTCCCAATGCCACTCAGGACCCAATGTATTGCTCAGCTTGATTTGTTGTCATATTAATCTGATCCAGCAGGGGCTCGTAAACGATGTAATCCGCCACGAACGATGCAATTTCCTCCTATGACCCGAAAACCGATGGCTTCAGCGACGTGCACACAAACTTCTGAACACCGCACTCGTTCGGCAGCGCATGCATCAACGGTTTCCGGTGCGGGAACCTTTCCTTGTACTGCCGCTGAAAATATTCCGCAAATAACAGAACTAATTTTTCCTTCGTGCCCAGCCGAGATGGATTTTCCGGAAATCAGGTATCAATTAACCCGAGCTTGGCTTTCAAACCGGCCACGGTGTCACTCGCGATCGGGACAGAACACTCCGTCGTATCGTCGATTTCCGGAGAATTGGTCGGTGTCGGAGTAGGAAGATGCAACTCGCGAGCCAGCGAGCGTTGCGCACGTAACTTTCGCCGAAGGGTTTCCGCGATATTGAATTCTATCTGCACTTTTCATCGCATTTTTCGTCACGAAACCGCACCTGAGAAATTCACATGCAATACAACACTGCTCTTATAAACGAATCTGTCCAACGATTTTTTCCTACTGAAATTCACCCATCAACCGAGAAAATCGTGAAAACAACACCGATGGTTGCTCCTTCTTAAACAGACTGTCTCTTAAAAACTTAAAAACACTACAGACCACCGGATGCTGACACCGCACTCTCGGGAACTGCATGGCAAAATGCATAATCAGCATCAGAACTTAGCTTTCACTTTCAATTTACAAATTTTCAATCGCAAGAAAACAGAAAAACCGTGACAGCTAACAATAAATCAACCGTCAACGCTCACTGGGCAACTATTAAGGGCAATCTACGATAAACTGGTCAAAGCTGTAAGAACATCAGTGACTTTCGCAAGAAATGGAATTCTGCCAGTAAGAAGATGTCAGATAGTACTGTCCTGAACCTCATGGCAGGGGTTCGAACAAAGTTGCGCCAGGAATGGGCGAGTAAGAGCAAAGAAACTAAAACCAGCTGCAATATTTCTGAAGCGATGTTCCAAACTGTAGTGACTTTTATATAATTAAAATAAAATTTTCTAAAAAGTTACAGGTATTTGAAGTTTACTAGTTTAGTTCTTCGTCGTCCTAATTTTGCATGACTTGTAACTGCTTGAGTTTAGATTAACAAGCATGGCCCCAGGCAATAACCAGACATTTAAAATTTGAATGTTTGCACCCAAAATAAAATTTAAGAAGGAATTTTTCTTTGGATATTCTCTATATTACTTCCTCAAGAGAGTAACTAAGCCTATAGGTACTTGAATTCG
>JASCZW010002996.1:0-59720 GCA_034211315.2 Aedes japonicus
GGAACGGCACACCAAAAAAAGTTACGTATTGCTTATACATGCCCTTTTCGCTCAATTTTTCATAAAAAACATCTGTTACATTTCCAATCCTGCTGCACACTAGCGGGAACTATCAAAACTTTCTCTTCATATCTTTTATTTGGAAGCCAAAAACATTGTTGTTCCCTCTTGGTGCCTCGTGGTGATGAGCGAGACATCTGCTTCTTACATCATAATCGTTACTCCTCGCACGGAGAATATATATAACATAACAATTAATGTATAAGCTAAATATCTAAATATATAAAAATCTAAAAATTTAAAATCCTCAAATCTAAGTATCTAAAAATTTTGAGATCTTAACATTTAAAATCTTCAAATCTAAGTATCTGAAGATTTAAAAATCTAAAAATTCTAAAATCTAAACGATCAAAATTCTAAAAATCTAAAAATCGATATATTTTAAAATCTATAAATTTAAAACTCTAAAAATCTTAATACCCACAAATCTAAATATCTTAAAATCCCAAAATCTAAATATTGAAATGTTTAAAAATCTAAATATCTAAATATCTAAAAATCTAAGAATCTAAAAAATCTCAAAAATCTAAAAAACCTAAAGAGTTAAAAATCTAAAAATCTTCTCTTAAATATTCTCCTTCAATCTTTTAAATCTAAAAAATCTAAATATCTAAAAATCTAAGTATCTAAAAAAAATATCTCTTATAATCTTAAAATCTAAGCATCTTTGTATGTTAAAATCTAGAAATCTAAAAACCTAAAAAACCCAAAACTATAAAAATCTTAAAATCAAAAAAACCTAAAAAATCTCAAAATTTAAAAATCTAAGAATCTTAAAATCTGAAAATTCAAAGATCTAAAAATCTTAAAATATGAAAATCTAAAAATCTTTACATCTAAATATAGTTTAAAATTTCGAAATCTAAAAATCTAAAAATTCAATATCTTAAAAAATCTTCAAATTTAAAAATCTCAGAATTTAAAACTCTAAAAATCTAAAATTTAAATCCTCAAATCTATGTATTTAAAAATCTGAAAATCTTAAAATCTAAACATTTAAAATCTTCATATCTAAGTATCTGAAGATCTAAAAATCTTAAAGTCAAAATAATTTAAAATCGAAAAGTTGAGACTAAACGATCAAAAATCTAAAAATTTTGAAATGTAAAAATCTTAAAATATAAAAACCTTTAAATCTATGTAATTAAAAATCTAAAAATCTAAAGATCTAAAAATCTAAAAATCTAAAAATCTAAAAATCTAAATATCTAAAATTATAAAAATCTTAGAATTTTAAAATCTACATATTTAAAAATTTTAAATTCTCAAATCTAAGTATCTAAAAATCTAACAATCTTAGTAACTAAACATTTATAATCTTCAAATCCCAGTTACTGAAGACAGCTCAAAATCTAAAAAATCTTTATGCTAAGACTAAACTGATCACAAATGCAAAGAAAAAAAAAAAAAAAAAAAAAAAAAAAAAAATCCCACACATGGCATGGCGAAATGGATAATGTTGATATATACTAAAAACATCTTAGATTAACTAATTTGATATCTAAAAAAAAAGAAAGCAGAAGAAAATAAAGCGCTGAAGAAATCTTCGCCGCTATTGGCATTAGTTATTGATTTGTTTCGTAAGAATCACGGAATTCTGATATTACTTCTGAATTGCTTATTAACATCCCCCAGGAATCTAAAGTTTGCCACCACATCATATCAAAAATCCTGCGTGCCTTGATCTAAAACCTAAAAATTTACGATCTAAAAGCAAGTCTTAAATTTTTCAGACCAAACAATCAAAAACCTAAAAATCTAAATATCGAAATGTCTAAAAATCTAAACATCTTAAAGTATAAAAATCTCAAAATCTAAAAATCTCAAAAGTTAAAAATCTAGAAATCTTCTTAAATCTTTTTAAATCTTCAAATCTTAAAATCTAAATATCTTAAAAAAAAAAAATTTTAGTATCTAACAAATTATAAATCTAATAATCTGAAAATCTTAGTATCTAAAACCCCGTTCACATTACAACCTATATTACGTGATATAGAGTATCTTGATATCAAATGCCATGCACATTATTTCCAGTGAAAACTAGATGTATAGATGCTGATATCAAGATGGCCTATATCACGTAATATCGGCTGTAGTCTGAACGAGTTAATAACACCCCGTTCACACTACAACTATATTACGTGATATAGACTATCTTGATATCAGCATCTATACATCTAGTTTTCACTGGAAATAATGTACATGGCATTTGATATCAAGATACTCTATATCAAGTAATATAGGTTGTAGTGTGAACGGGGTGTAAGTATCTTAATACATCTTAAATATCTAAAAATATCTAAAAATTTTAAAATCTAAGATATCCTAAGACACCCAACAAATCTTTTAAATCTCCATCAATCTGAAAATCTCAAAATCTTAAAAACCTAAAAAATCTATAAATCTGAAAGTCTAAGAAGTGTAAAAGTCTGAAAATCTAAAGATCATCAATATCTAAAATACCTGAAAATCTAAAGCTCCAAAAATCAAAAAATCGAAAAATCGAGAAATCGAAAATTCGAAAAATTTCGAAACATCTATACATCTAAATCTCTAACAAATTTAAATATCTGCAAATCTAAGGATCTGAAGATCTAAAAATCTAAAAAATCTAAAAAATTTAAAATCTAAATAGTAAGACTAAACGATCAAAAATCTAAAAATCGAAATATTCGGAAAATCTTTATATCTAAAAATCTAAGAATCTTAATATCTTAATATCTGAAAATCATAAAAACCCAAAATCTAAATATCGAAATGTCTAAAAATCTTAATATCTAAAAATCTAAACATCTTAAAACCTCAAAAGTTAGAAATCTAAAAATCTTCTTAAATATTTCTAAATCTTTAAATCTAAAAATCTTTCAAACTAAAAAATCTAAAAACCTTAAAACCCAAAAATATATAAACTTTTGATTTAAAAAAACCTAAAAATCTCAAAATTTAAAAGTCTAAGAATCTTAAAATCTAAAAATCTAAAGATTCAAAAATCTTAAAATATAAAAATCTTTAAATCTAAAACTCTAAAAATCTCGGAATCTAAACATCTAAAAATTTAAAATCCTCAAATATTAGTACATATCTATAAATCTAAAAATTTAAACATCTAAAAATCTAAAAATTTGAAGGTCTAAATGCTAGTCTAAATGTTAAGATTAATCGATCAAAAATCTTAAAATCTAAATATCGAAATGTCTCAAAATCTGTATATCTAAAAATCTCAAAATCTAAAAACCTCAAAAGTTAAAAATCTAAAAATATTTTTGAATCTTTTTCAATCTTTAATTCTAAAAATCTAAGTATTAAAAATTATAAATTTAATAATCTTAAAATCTTAGTATCTAAGTATCTAAAAATCTAAAAATCTTAAAACCTAAGAACCTTAAAATCTAAAAATCTAAAAATCTTAAAACCAGCAAATTTGAAAATCTTAGAATCTTTAAATCTTTAAATCTAAAAATCTAAAAATCTTAAAATCTAAACATCTAAAAATCTAAACATCTAAACATCTAAAAATCTCCAAAAATCTAAAGTCGAGTTATTAGTACGAGACACTGAAGAAGTCTGCACATTGTAGACGAAATACGCGTATCTGTCGAAGATAAGCAGAGATAGTTGAATTAATGGAGATTACTAATTTTTCTTCTAATTTATAGTTAAAATCTTAAAATTAAAATTTCTATTAATCTTAAATTTAAAAAATTTTAAATCTAAAAATTCTGAGATTTAGAAACTTGGCCCTAGTGGCAAGACAGTTTTTTTGCTGGGTAAATTTCTTTCAAACTCTACCTCATGATTCATCAAATTTGCACATTCGATGGTGATCTTCTCCCCCCAAGATTTAGAGTGGTAGGAATGCCAAAAAAATGTGTACCAAAACGAAAAGAACAACATTACTCATATTTGATCATAAATTTCTCGTTTGCTTAGAATGCTCGATTTAACGTATTCTGGCAACACTGGCTTGAATTTTTTCGGTGACGACGGTGGCAACCTTGGCAACCAATAACAGCAGTATGTTTACTGTTTGGGGAAAATAATTTACTATCTTATCGTAAGAAGGCAATATACGTCACAGTATTTGGATGAGGAATTGGACCTCAATCACGGTAAGTAGATTGTTTAATACAGTTTCATTGTCTTTTTCTTGACCGAAGACAAAAAAAAAACAGATGGAATATGTGGGATTTATTGACTCCCAAAAGGGTAACCTCCAACCTCCGTTTCGACCAATCGCAAATATTGAAAACTCCAGTTTTGCGAAAGGTCGATCCGGCTTGGTTTCTTTGTGGTGGTGATCCGTTCGGCAGTCAATAAATGCCAAATATTCCTATTGTACGGATTGATTGACCCAACCTATTCGACGTTGACTTCGACAGTGGGAAGATTTGCTGGTGCAGTGTGGAAACAGGACACACATCGGATGGAGTCGTACTGCCACATCTATACGCCTATACTCTAAAGGGCGAAACGGTCAAAATTTGGTCAATATCAACTTGACGTATTTCTTTCAATTTTGCATTTAAAAAACCTGAACACCCCTCATTTTGAAGGTGTGTGTGTAGAATGTTGCTCCTATTTTGATTTTGGAATTCACTCTTCATTTGTCAAAATGCCGTCCAAGCAAGAAGAGCAGCGTATCAAAATTTTGCTCGCGCATCGCGAAAATCCGAGCTACTCGCACGCAAAGTTGGCAAAATCGCTAAAAGTTGCCAAATCAACCGTTACAAATGTAATTAAAGTGTTTGGGGAACGTTTGTCGACAGCCAGGAAGTCTGGTTCGGGGGGAATCGAAAACCGAAAGCCGCTGAGACGACAAAGAGAGTTGCCGGTAGTTTCAAGCGAAACCCTCACCTATCGCTCCGAGATGCCGCAACAAGCTGGGTGTATCGTCTACAACCGTGCATCGAGCCAAAAACGAGCCGGACTATCGACTTACAAGAAGGTAGTGACTCCAAATCGCGATGGTAAACAAAATACGACGGCCAAAGCGCGATCCCGGAGGCTGTACACGACGATGCTGACGAAGTTTGACTGCGTGGTAATGGACGACGAAACCTACGTCAAAGCCGACTACAAGCAGCTTCCGGGACAGGAGTTTTATACGGCAAAAAGAAGGGGAAAGGTAGCAGATATTTTCAAGCACACGATACTGTTAAAGTTCGCAAAGAAATATCTGGTTTGGCAAGCCATCTGTACCTGTGGTTTGAAAAGCAGAATTTTCATAGCTTCCGGGACTGTCAACCAAGAAATTTACGTGAAAGAGTGTTTGAATAAACGTCTGCTGCCTTTCCTAAAGAAACACGGTTGTTCCGTATTGTTTTGGCCGGATTTGGCATCTTGCCATTACGGTAAAAAGGCCATGGAGTGGTACGCCGCCAACAACGTGCAGGTGGTTCCCAAGGACCAGAACCCTCCCAACACGCCAGAGCTCCGCCCAATTGAGAAATACTGGGCTATTGTCAAGCGGAACCTAAAGAAGACCAAAAAAACTGCTAAGGACGAGCAGCAGTTCAAGGCAAACTGGCTTTCTGCGGCGAAGAAGGTGGACAAGGTGGCTGTACAAAATCTGATGGCAGGGGTCAAGCGTAAGGCCCGGCAATTCGGATTTGGAAAAGCGGAAGCCTAACTGAATATTTTTCCTGAATTTTATACTAATTGAACTTGAAAAAGAAATTTAATTTGATTTTTTAAATAAACGATTTCACCGATTTACACGCGTTTTCCCTGGACCAAATTTTGACCGTATCACCCTTTAGTGCAGCATTTACAGTGATTTTTTATCGGTAGACTACTTTTAGGCACAGGCAAGAAATAAAACGACCTTGATTCATAATAAAACCAATGAATTTAATTACACTTTTGGCTGGTAAATCATAACTAAGATCACAGCCTTATTCATGATCAGTGGAGTAAACCTCTCCTTCTACTTTCTGCCAAAACGAATCCTGTAAAGGTATATTTTTTCAATAATTTCACCATACACACATCGTCCAAAAATACTTACCAGACGTTCTAGGTTAGTAAAAGTCGCGAAGGTATTTGCATTGCACATTTTCACAACCAAGATATATAAATTAACGATTAGCGGGAGACATGAACAACCAAATTGACTTACTTTGACGACAAAACTTTTTTGTTTTTATTATGCAATTTCACTGTCAAAACCACACAAAAGGTATGAATGTTCAATGTCATGATATGAATCCAGTGAATGAGAGATGTTTTCTCATAGTTACTCAGGATTGCTCAGTCTCTTGCCTCTAGACTCGGCCACAACATGCTTATATTTACACTCAGTTAATCTTTTGGGAAAATATGAGTGCAATCGGTTTTACAAAAAAAACCTTAAATTTATAAAAGAAAACCCGCCAAAGCCGTCATTTCTTCTATCTACAAATCTGAGAATAAAAATAAATAAATATCTAAAAATGTTAAGATTAAAAAAAATTTAAGAAACTTGAAGTATCAAAACCTATAAAATACACTATAAAAAATCCAAATTGCTATAACATTCATATATTCAGGAGCTATCCAAAAGAATTGAAGGCTTACATGGGTAGCCTTTGTGCAATGAGAATTTTACGGAAGAAGTCATTGTTTACGTTTGTCATTGTTTACATTGTTTACAAGTTAGGCTCTTATGAAAAATCTCTGTCGATATATTAAATTTAATAAACACCCCTTATCTATACAGTCTTTTCAATGCAAAACTCTGGTATGTCCAATCACTGTTAATTTACACTGATCGTTAAAGATGGTTTTTAAACTTTCTTGTGGAAATAAACTTTATTTGTTTTAAACCCCGTTCGCACTACAATCTATATTACGTGATATAGAGTATCTTGATATCAAATGACATGCACATTATTTCCAGTGAAAACTAGATGTATAGATGCTGATTTCAAGCGAATCTTGATATGAGCCGGCAGATGCTAATCCAGTGAAAACTAGATGTACGAACATTGATATGAAGCTAGTCTATATCAAGTGATATAGCTCGTAATCTGGATGGCACATTACATTTTCTTCTATTTTCGACAATTTTTTGAAATAACATTAAACATATTTACCGATTCGTTAATTATGAAGAAAATATGAAAGTTACGTTTGCCCAACCATATTTAATGCATTACCTAAACATTGATAGATAGTTGTGTTTTATTCACCAGTATTCACTACAATGTTTAGTTTATTTCTCAATTATTGGTAGCCTCATACCTCGGAATATGTTTACGCTGGATTTTTATCCCAGTGCATTTTAAATGCGGCTATATTTTTGATTTTCCGTGTCAACATTTCTCAGCCCTTTGAAATTACACGAGAACAAAATGCTTGGACAAGATTCCCGAGGGGGTAGGCTACCTTAACCATTTTTAATTTCAGGACAATCGCAGTCTTGATTTTTTGCTTTGCTTCGATTAGACAATTTTTTATCGGCGCGTCTCAAATTGACCGGCGGCGGCGCTGTAAAACCGTCGGTGTCGGCGCACAGATCTAGCTCGTATTTCAATCTTAATTTCGATAATTAAAATGATTTTCATTTCTATTCGAGAGAGCAGCTGATCTTGGAACTAGAATGGGCCATTGCCGGCGGTAGATTTACATCAAATTTCAGGGTCATTGCGTACTTACTTTCTTCCGCATCATGGCGGATTTAATTCACCAGCAACGGACAGCCGCCCGCCGTGGGTCATCGAACGAACCACAAACCGACTGAAATGGGGCCCTTATCCGGTCGGAATCACCGCGGGGTGGATAATGATAATCGCACCATTAGCCATTTGTAATAGTTTTTCCTTCTAGCCCGTTTCTCAAACGCCTAATGATGAAAAATTATGTGCCACAGTTTTCCCCTTTCCGACCGACGAAGATGACGGAGACGAAGACGACGACGACGACGACACCAGATTGCGAGCGGAGAGTGAGATTGCCATTTGGCAGAGCTTTCACATCGTTCATCGAATGATGGCACTGGCTGTGTGGACCTCCTAAACACCTTAAGCCAATCATTTCGAAGGCATTGGACGGTGAGGGGACAACGGGGGCCAAGGGCGCAACTATTAGTACACAAATTATGCCCTTTCCCTTTTTTTTTGTCGTGGCACCAGTTGTTAATCGGATTTTAGCGCCTTCGTGAGAAGGTATCAATGGGACTTTTAGCTGAAAGGCTTCCGTGTAAATTACTTCGCTTTACGCTAGGTAAAAGTCGGGCATAAATTTAATCTACTGATTAACGAAGACTGCTGTGACTGATATTTGATAATGGGCAACTAAATTCCATGGCAGAAATTCCTTCGAGATGATGGAAATTTCTTCAAAAATTTTCTCTTGGAAGAAATGTTTGTCTTGATAGGGTAGGGAACGGTTTAATGAGGGGTGACTTTTTTTATCAGTTCGTGAGCTAGCCTATTTCATTTTGCTCTCGCACACATGCACGGAATCGCACAAATACAATATTGTTAGCTTATGTACAGACTGCGGAGTTGAAGAAAACATTTTCATGATTGAAAAAAAAGATAAGAAGTAAGAAGTATAGCTTCATCACATGTCTTCTGCTTTCTTAGCGTTTCAAGCTTATTGCTTTCGCAACTAGCTTATTGCTTGCTCTCAACTTATTGTTCTAAATGTAGGGAGAACAGTACAAAATGCACTGGTGGGGTAGAATGACCCACTCAATAAATAGGCTCAAATCTTTAAAACTATAGATTTAATGGAATTATATTTCATCAAATTTTAAATAAAACAGCATGACTCATAATTTGGTAGTAGGCTAAGGCACTATATACACCAAATATGATCAAAATTGAAGAAATTGTCCCGATTGTTACTCACATGTAAATAATAGTGTTATTCAAATAAGCTTTTAACAAGCATTAATACCCATGGTTTATAATAAATCCATTTCACATGTATCGCACACAACAGAAACATCAAGACAGTGTCAAAACTTCACTATAATTCCACGTATTTTTCAGAATATTTAGACAAAAGCATGCGAAACTAAAACTGGGGCAAAACGCACTGTGTCGTTATGTATACGTCTACACGCTAAGAAAAAAATACTCAGTGGAGCGGTTAAATGTATGAAGCCAATGTTGGGTATACAAAACTTACTTCTGGTAAAATTCTACTCAAAAGTAAGTAATTTGAACCCCATGGTAGATAAACACAAATAAACCCAACGTGCTACCGACATTTAACTGCTCCTTTGGGTACTTTTTTCTAAGCGTGTATATAATGAGGAGTTGGCAACATATCACAACGTTTAGCGCAACGTCTTTATTCTATAGCCATTGGCTGCTTGACAACCAAACAGAGCTAAGAGGACGTGGCGATATGTTGCAACTTTACACCTCTAATGAGTAACTTTTTATAGCTGTGTTTTTACTTTTTACAAGCGGTGCATGCTATCCCATTAATGTGGTGCATAATATACCAGTGCACTATGGTACGAATGGACAAATTTCGCGACAAAAATCGATAACTCGAAAACCATTAACTTTTTTTATGAAAATGTTTATATTTTTATATTAATCCATCACCTTTTTTAATAAAAAATATATCACAGATAAACAGACATAACATATCGAACATTTGACACTACAAATCATCGTCACTAACACACCTGCGCGTTCTGTTCAGCACACTATGGATGATTAAGCTGAATAGATGGCGGTAGTGTGTTAAAGTTAAACGTAATAAAATCGAGTATACGCGCTATCTGTGGCGATATTACCAACTAAGACATATTTGAAGTGGATATTCAATGCGTAATCGATGAAAGAAACTGCAAGTGTTATGTATGTTTGGCTGTGTTAACACATTCACATTTGTTTACTTACATTTATTTACATCATTTTATGTACATTTTTCTAATTATATTTATGCAAAGTTTCATCAAATTAAAATATTCTGGCATAGATTCTGTACAAGCGAATCATATGAATAAAAAGTTGAAAATTTTATTATCAGTATAAAAGGACCAACCTTGTCACCACCCAAATCAAAAGATAGATCGTATTTTTTAAATTAAATCTCCAGAAGACATCATCTGTCTAAAGTAAATGGTTTTTGAGTTATTGATTTTTGTCGCGAAATTTGTTTATTCGTACCGTAGTGCAGTGTTGTGGTGCGTCTTAACCCAATTTGAGGGTGCATATTGAGCAATAAAACGGGCGTTTTACCCTGAAGTCGTCTTGGTATCATATTGGAAAAGGTTTAAAATATCATGAAAAACCATCGTTTAGAATTAAAATCACATTTGATCTACAACGAAAACATCGTAATGCACCATACTCAATAACTTATTCCTATATTTCAGCTTCAATTACCTAGAAATTCACGATATTGCTTAAACGGTGCATTTTGTACCATCCTCCCCTACTTCCACAGCTATTAATTGAATGCCGTCGATGCCAGGTACCATTTTTGCATTAGTATGATTGAATGGCAAGTAAAATCATACCATATGAGCAGAGAGTATAGAAATTTTCCTTAACGAATAATTTCTAGACCAGACCGGGAATCAAACCCAGCCACATCCAGCATGGTATTGCTTTGTAGCCACGCCTTCACCGACTGAGCTAAGGGAGGACCCTCACCTGTTGAATCGAGTGTAACTTTCTCTGTAACTCATATGAAATGTCGACTCACTTAATTCGACAATTGCCAACTCGTCAACTGAGAGTGACTCGTTTCGACTGATTCGACTCGTGAATGTTCCAATTATTCATTTATGATATCCACTACCAACGGGAAGGTTATAAGTCCCTCAATCTGTTGTTGGTGCTTTGTGCTTTTGTTTGTGGGAGCAAGCAAATTCCAGAAAAATACGGTTCACAAACGGTACTTTCGACCTTTTGACTATGGTGTAGCTAAACGGTCGTTTGTGGTGGGCAAGCTCGACGGATCTGGCAGGTAGCGCAGTTACGACTCAACTTCTTGACTACTAGACGAAGGCTCGGGATACTGTATAGCTGTCGGACTTCGTTAACTACAGTTTCCGAATTACCGTTGCGGTAGCGTAGATGGAGCTCCGTCACATGATGTTTCTTCGGTTGGATGATGGGATGACGCACTTTGTACCTGACGTCTTCAACCGCATCAATTCGAACGCGCTCTCGCAGCAAGCCGTTTTCGTCCAGCATCGGCATTAGTTTATAGATGGAACTGTATTTCCCGATTACCTTCTGTCCAGACTATTTCGGTGATTTGCTCGACTATGCGGCGACCTCATCTGGGTAGGATTCTCGTTGCACCAACTTGATAATAGATACTTCTGCTGCTTGGAGTTCAGTTTGTTGAAGCTGACCGGTGTGCTTCTGCTGCTGTTTGGCTGAATTGCGTAGAAACCGGAGAGCGCAGGCCGTTGCGTGATGTAGCCGATCCCAGGAGGACAAACGGTTAAAGTCTATTCGCAGTTGGAACGAACAGTGATACAAGCATGCTGCACGCATCTTTTCGGAAGTACCGGTCACTGGTTCCTTGGAACGAGGCCACTTGTCTTCCGGCAGGCGCAGGAAGTCGGGACCCTGGAACCACTTGCTGTTGTGGTTGAAGTACGTGCCCCATTTCGTTGCTTCATCTGCTGGGTTTGCATTCGATGGGACCCACCGCCACTCGTTTGCCGTTGTGTGCTTCAGTATTTCACTCACTCTGAAGGATACGAATTGTCGATAGTTTCTAGTGTCCGCCTTAGTGCAGGATGATGCGGTTCTGGCGTCCGTCCAGAACACTGTCTTGGAAATTGGAATGTTGTGATTTTCCCTAACGAACTTCCACCAGCGCTTACCGAAAACGCACCATTGCAGCTCGAGCCAGGGAATGGACCACGGCTTCAGCGGAGCGACCTTCAATTTGGCACCGATTAACAGCACTGTGGGTCACTATTCTCGTCGAATGGGCGTAAATAGATCGCTCAGGAGTACGCCATCTCTCTGGCATACGTGGCATACAGGAATACGTGGAATTCGGAATTGTCGCAGGTATTTTGATTGGCGTGATGGAAATAACATCTGCTGCAGCTATGTACTTAAGCATCTGTACCCATCGCTGTCACTTCGCATAGACGTCTGCATTGACTTGCTCGTCCCACTCTGTGCCTTCGAAACAAGGGTCCTTAATCAAGACTTTCCCATGTATAATAAAGGGTGAGAGCAACCCAAGTCGATCGAATATCGTCATCACGCATCGTAGAACTTGTCGCTTTGTTTTAGTGGCAGCACGAATCAACATTTGCACCTCTTTGCTCATTTGGGTGGAAAAGCTCAGCTCATTGGCTGAGAAACTCCACAGCATGCCCAGCACCCTTTCTACCTTCCCTCCTTCGACCAGATTCAGAAGCTTATCTGTCTCGCTTTGTACTTCTCCTAGTCGCTGTAGAACCACGCTTCTATTCGACCGCCAGTTATGCAGTTTGAACCCTCCACGGCTGTGTACGGATCGGGAAACTCGCTAAATAATCGACAATGGCTTTCGCCGCTTCCGGGAAAGATCGCGATGTTGCTCGGCATTTCGATTTTTTACGAATTGAGCTGAATGTGGCGACGTCCATCAAGTAGACCGTAGGCTTTTCGGACGGATTGGTACGCCAAAGGAAACGCTGCGAATTTTTGTCATCTTCTCGGATTTGGATTTGGTGGAACATTTCTTGGATATCCGAGCTGACTGCCATCCTGAAGATTGGAGTGTTTATCCGGACCTTTGAGAAGTTCGCTGGCTGTTCAATGAGACACCATTGACTTTAGCAGTCGCGTCCCAAGTGACACGGACTTTCCCTGGTTTTTTTGAGAATGGTCACTGTTCCGATCGGAAGGTACCACACTCTTCTTGGATCAGCTGCTTCCGGTTCTGCCATCGTAGCGTGATGCGCTTGGTATTCGCTTACTTGTCGGTAGAGATTCTCTTTCAGTCCTTTGTTGCGGGATTGGTCTGCGTCTTAGGTAGAAACACTGACGAAGCAAGAGGTTTTGCTGGATGGTATGCTGTTCCGACGCATTCGTTCGAGCCGCAGCAGTGGCTTCGTTGGCCGGATCACCGGATAATCCACCATCACGACCGTCTGTTTCCTCTCCACCAAGGGCGTTGTCAATTTATTTTTGTTGCTCGTCTAAATGACGACGTTGAATATCGAATTCCAAGCGAACACGCTCTAGACGTTGACGTTCTACCAGATGGGTTAGGCAGACGGAAAACGCTGATGTTGAGCTGGAACTATTAGATTCGGTATTCACTGAGATGACGTCATCGGCTGGCTGGGTGGAACAGTTGTCACACACAAACATACACCCTGTCGCCGCTTTCGTTTACCCCTAGGACAGGACCTGCCAGCTGTTAGTGCAAAAACAAGACCATTTACCTGTCAATAAAGACCGTTTTTTATTGGTCGCTTTGACAACCGCCTCTACCGCCTCCGTCGAGTTATGTTACAAGCAGGCAGTTTGTTGTTGGTTTGGCGGTGTTGCTAGTAGTCACTGGTGTTTCACTTTTTGTGACAACTAGAACAAATCTCGAGTAAATCATGTTAAGGGCCTAAAAGCCAATTGTAAACAATGACTTTAAAGTTCGATTTCTGAATCATAAATCATTCTCGTAAAATGAAAGCAGCATCTGGTAGAAGAATGTTAGTTCTACCATATGGAGTAGCTGGATATAATGAGATTCTCGTGATTCCTGAGAGATCAACGTTTAAAGTCATTGTGTTATAATGGCTTTTAGGCCCTAATCATGAATTACTCGAGAAATGCGGAACTAGAAGTTCATTTTTGCAGTGGTTTATTTTAAATCAGTTCGAAATGAAGTGCAAAGCGATAAATTGTGGTCGCAGTGACGTGTCACATTCGGGTCTCCATTTTCATCGGTTCCCGAGTGATCCAATCGTTCGCCGAGAGTGGATGAAGGCCTGCATTGGGAACGCAAGCGAGGAAGACATTCTCTTGCTCAAGCTTTCTCCCCACAGCAGAATTGGTAGCGTAAGCATCACCGACAAAAGAGTTTTTTTAATTACTTTATTTTCAATGGGATTACTGTGTAAACATATCTGGCAACACTGCAGCGACCTCCGTATCATAGCAATCATAAATTTATAAGAGGACATCTCTCTCAGTGCTGGCAGGTACTGTCCTAGGTTTACCCCGGCGCACGAAAAGTGTATCCAAACGTCATCGCGGTCGCACTGGACCATGTCTTCTGCACCGTCTGGACTTTGTCAGGCCACACAACTCGATTCCTCAGCATTTCGTTCTTTCGTCTGACGTTTATCCATATTGGCGAATTTTGAAGCTTTGTCGGGGTGCAATGTTAAGACGGGTCGGTTTTGAGAGCGTAAGTATATTATGCTTCAACTGTTTTGAAATGTTTCATGTAAGTATAAATTTCACATTCTAGCATTTTAGGTTACACTCACAATTCGGTAGCCTTTGTGATTTTTACACCCTACTTATCGCCTGCACCTTACACGAGGCACAACCTACAGGGTTTATTTAGTGTTAGCGATTTTAAAGTTTACTTCAATTATATTTAATATTTTACTTTTCGTCTCTTTCCAGGTATTTCGCGGATCTAAGGACGAGCTATCGGACGACGGACTTCAGAGCAAACTCAATAAATACTTGGGATTTTCCCAGTAGATCTTTTCAACTATTCCATATTCCACTTCAGAACGACCTAGCTCACTAACACCTCTAAACTAACTTTATTTTCTCCTTTTCAGATTAATCACACTTTATCTAGGAAACGGTATCGAGGACTATCTATGGAGAGATCGAAGTAGGTCGCGCTCCGGGACTGACGTGTTTGTGCTTCGCTGCTTGTTTTATCTGCAAATTTTCGAGAAAATTAAATATTTAGTGGAAATTATTGTGTAGTGTTGAACTTTTCACCTTGATAATGATTCGGTCACTAAAGAGTTGATTGCGGTCCAACACGAGGCTTTCGACTGGTGTAAAAACAAAGTGTCCCCGGTGCAGACGGAACCCCGAACATACAGCCTTGCGGCGACAGGAGGAGCTCGAGTTCACCCGCATCACTCGGAGATGTTTGGTTAATGGTCGTGGAGCGATCATGGTCGACCATCTCCTTAAGAACAGAATGTTATCTGGAGGGTACGCGGACCTGCTCTGGTTCTCGATGTTACAACCACAGCAATGGAATGTTCTGGAAACCCGGGTGAGCTCTTTCCATTTTCTCCTTTTGTGTCCCATTCCAATATTTTTTGTTTCGATATGTATGTATATGTTTGTGTATGTACACTCAGTGGCATGGGAGAGGCCGAGCGGGGTTTTGTTGGCGGAAGACTCCATGTTCAGCCTCCTGTAACTTTGTCAATTGTCAGTGTTTTTGGATGAGGATTTGACAACATTATGCAAAATGTGTGAATCTGGTGTGATCAGGTTTTAGTGTTGATAGGGTTTATAGATTTGAGGTTGTCGTGGCATGTGTGAGGGGAGTCATTTTTGGACGTGAAGATTTCGAGGGTCCGTGTTTCTGTGAGGGGTTGGGTGGCATATTGGTGGTTTCTTCGGGGCTTGTAGGGGTACAGAGGGTTGTGTGGGCGGGATTTAAACTGTTTCCATAGGGTGGTTTGGACTGCAGCTGCGTCGGGGATGACGTACCAGCGTGGGCATTTCCCTTTTTCACCCGATGCTGACCTTGCTGAGGTGTCGGTGCGGGGAGGAAGCCGAGGTGAATTTTATTAATAATACTGTATAACACTGTATACGTAGTTTTCACAAACCAATTCATACTGAATGCCATATTTTCAAAGTTCTTCGTGGGTTACACTAGTTGTTTGGGATATTTCACGCGTAACAAATCATGTGTATTAATAAGATGAATTCACCTCGGCTTTTTTTTTTTTTTTTTTTTTTTTGCGCCGATGTTTCAGCGGGGTCAATGTCGGGTGAGGGGGGGGGGGGGGGGGGGTTGTGCTCGTGTTGGTGTGTCAACTTTGACGCCGGCTGTGGTCCGGACCACTTTGTGGAGGTAGTTCAGGTTTTGTCCACATTGTTTTCTGTATTTTTGTTGGCTGTGGAGAGGTTTTTAGTGTGCTACCTGGGTCCTTCACAGGGGTGCGGATTTTTGGGGTTGCTGTGTCCAGGGATGGCTTTTTTCACATGTGTTGTGATGGCTTCGGGTCTGTAAGTTTTGTCGGCATGAGGTTTTGATCGCATAGGATCTATGCATTAGTTATTGAGTTGTCAGATTTTCATTTGGATGTATTGATGGTTGACGGGGAGACAGGAGGTTGAACAACGTGGGTTTTGGGGGCAGGGTTTTGCTCGGCTTTTCTTTTTTTTTTGCTACTGAGTGTATGTGTATGTGTATGTATACATGTGTATATATGTGTGAATGTACATTTAATTTTATAATGCATAATATATATATATGATCACATCACTTATCAAGGTGAATCCTGATCCATCGAGCCCTACCCTACTAACATAGAAAAACCTCCTTCCTGTGACCTTTGTGGGGATGCAGAGGTAAACACGGTCCCTAATCAACAAAGGTCACACTAACGTTCCTTCCGTATTCCCAACTGATTGCAAGGACGTGGCCGGCGCCGTTATTGATTATTAAAGAAATTGAGTCACTGAAACGTGTACAGTGAGAATGGTCGGTTACTCCCAGCCCCATTCAGTTGATTCATTGTGCAATTTCACTGATTCTGATCAATCACGGAGTAGCAACCATCGATACGTGCAGTCAGTCAAGCTAAGCTAAGCTAAGCTAAGCTGGAATATTCTGGTCAACTTAGATGTACGCTATTTTTCTTATTTTTTATGTGAAACCAATCGGGTGGAAATTTTCCGTTTTATTGTACTCTACGTAATTCGTAATTTTGGCAAAAAATACTTTTTTTAAAATCAGTTTAAGGTGGTTGCACAAAAAAAGTGACACATAAGACATTGAGGTTAATATTGACCCGGTTTTAAACCCTTCGAAGAATTTCGAAATTTTAACTTAGAATCAATGTTTATGCACCATTTGATAGGTAATGCTTTCAAAAACACTGATTCCGGTAGTATTGTCCCCCGGAAATCTGCTACAAAAGGAAGGAAGTTTTAGTTCGGCTGTGTTTACAGAAATGCATATAAAACATTCCAGACTAATTGTAGTCGGCTTGGATAGCGGCTGGAGGGGGACCCAACAGAATGGAGGAAAATAAAAATAAAAATAATAAAAACGAAAATGAAAAAACGAAAAAAATAAGGAGCATTCAAGGGCAGAGGGACAAAGAGAAAGCGAACCCGTTCGCTAAAGGCGGCCTAGCAGGATCCCCAACCAGAGGCCGGGTGGGATCTGGCGGTAATCCGACACCTGTGGAAGTGCCACGGCATCAGAAGCAGGTGCCGCCAGACCGTGGCCATGGATGGGCCAGAACTCATCCGGGCCATGGATAGGATGCGGGAAAGCATCCCAAGGTCGAAGAAGTGTCCGAGCAGTTGGACGCGATTATTGACTTCACGTCATCGCGTTGCAACATGGGACCTGAAGATGAGCCTCAGCAAAACACGCCTTACAGTGCAGGCTGCCTGTAAGGGAAAGAGAACTGGAGGCCAAGCTCCCTAGCCAAGCAAGCGCCAAGGAACTGGCGCGGCTAGTTGCGCTACGGAAGGGCGAGGAGATAGCCTCGAAGCAGACGCGAAGACGGAAGTGTCCGTCTCCGTCGGAGACTCCACCCATCTAACATGGGGAGCAGGGAGCTCCAAGCGGAGCTAGGCAGTCCCCGGGCGAAACGGCACCGGGCGCTTCTAAGAAGCGCATCGTGTCGGATACCCCTGGGCAAAAAGAACCTACGCGAACGCAGCGGCGGGGTCAGAGGGTCCATCCTCGCGACCCCGATTTAACAGGCCGCAAGAGAGGCCCGGCGCTGAGCCCAGCGCTGAAGGCGCGAATCCCAGCTCGAGTTGTCTCAAGCGCCGAAGGGGGCCCGAGCGGTAGGGCCCCCCCATACAACCACAGGTAGCCTGGAAGCTACCAGGAGAACGAGGAGGACCGGCAGTGAGGGCCAATGGAAAGGGTCAAAATAGAAAGTCGAAAAAAGAAAGGAAAAAGCGACAGGTGGCCCGCAAAGCAACCGCGGTGAGGCCCTCATCGTCAAGACCGACGCGTCTAAGTACTCGGAGGTCTTGAAAGCGATGCGGGGACACTAATTTGGCAGGCCTGGAGCCGACGTCTGGAGTACGCCGTACCCGCACCGGCGAGATGCTCCTGGAGCTGAAGAAATCTACCAGTCGAAGGGTCCGGCTTATAGAGACCTGGCAGAAAGGCCTTAGGTGAGGAGTGTGGAGGTACGCGCCCTCGTCTCTGAGTGACGATCCAGTGCAAGAAACCTGGATGAGATCACCGAGGTGAACCCGAGATCTCCACTGCGCACTTAAGGAGCAGTGCAAGGTTGAGTTGCCACCGCAGCAATACGACTGCAGAGGTCCGCCAGGACCCAGGTTGCAACCATAAGGGTAGCGGCAGTCGACGCAGACGCGGCGTTGAAAGTGGCGAAGGTGAAGGGGGGGGGGATCGATGTACTTGCCAGCGCCACCAGCCGCCGAGCATGCTTCAGATGCCTGAAAGCGGGCACATGTCTGGGAATGCAAGGCCAGATAGGAGCAACATGTGCAGGAAGGTGTGGCACAAACCACAAGGCGCGGGACTACAAAGTCCCCAAATGCTTGATGTGTGCCGGGAAACCGGACGATAAGCACGTCATGGGGGCGAAGTGCCCGGCCGCCAAGGGTAAACCAACAGGCCAACCGCCGTGCGGGTCGCACAGCTAAACCTGAGCCACTGTGAGGCCGCCCAGCAACTGTTGTGTCAGTCAGTTCGCGAGTCGGCATCGGATATCGCCATAGTTTCCGACCCATACCGTGACGGCCAGCAGCGGTATTGGTGGGTCACGGACAGGTCAATATGGCGGCATTATGGACGACGAGCAAGTACCCGGTTCAGAGGTTGTGTCTTCCACTAATAAGAAGGCTTCGCGGTTGTAAAAGTGAATGGAGTGTTCTTCTGCAGCTGCTACGCACCGCCAAGATGGTCGATTGAACTGTTTTCAAACATGCTCGACCGTATGACAGTAGAGCTAACTGGTCTATACCCGTTGGTAATAACGCGAGACTTCAACGCCTGGGCGACCGAGTGGGGGAACCGCCTTACCAGCCCCAGGGGCCAGATTCTTCTGGAGGCCTTGGCTAGGCTCAACGTGGACCTAGCCAACATGGGTACCAAGAGTACATACCACAGAAATGGAGGCGGAATAATCGACGTTACCTTCAGCGGTCCTGGGCTGCTCCAGCTGATTGGAGGGTGGATGATGGCTACACCCATAGCGACCATAGCGGTTCGTTGTTATCGTCCACAATACAAGGCAGCGTGCGGAAGGAGCATCACTCCATTCGCCCGCAGATGGAGACGTCCTACTTTGATGTAGAGACTTTTAAAGAGGCGCTTGAGAGGGAACGGATTTTACGCGAGCAGGAACCTTGCGGCGAACGACTTGTATTAAGCACCCCACGAGCGTGCGATGCGACCATGCCGAGGGGAAGTCAAACCGAAATGGAAGTCGCCGGTGTATTGGTGGACAGAGTCGATTGCCGACCTCCGAAGAATTTGCCTCCGCATGAACGGAGGATGCAAGGAAACGCAGTCAGACGCCGATAGAATCGAAGCGCAAGAGAGGTGCTTGTCGCCGCGAGGCCGCTCTAAAGAAGAGGAGATAAAGGCCAGCAAGCGAGCCTGCTTCGAGGGCCTGTGTCAGAGGGCAATGCGAACCGTGGGGTGACGCCTATCAATTAGTAATAAGCCAAAGCCAGGAGATCGGCGACCCATGCAGGCGTTCATCAGAGCTGCTGCAGGTGATCGTTGGGGATACCTTTCGAGCCACGACCCGAGTCCATGGCCCCCGCCGCGCGTTGTCCCATGACCAGCGTTCCAGTATCCCAGACGCGCTGTCATAGCTACTGGAAGGGTGGACAGCCCCGCAGGCACCCGACCACGTGGGCATTGATAACGGCACAACGGGGGCCGGCGACGAGGCGACGATGACGAATGACGAACTCATTGCGATAGCAAAGTCGCTAAAGGTGAACAAAGCGCCGGGACCTGATGGTATCCCGAACCTGGCCATCAAGACATTATCTTGCTGGATCCCGGAATGTTCAGGGTGGTGATGCAAAAGTGTCTGGACGAGGGCATCTTCCGGACGCCTGGAAAGTCAGAACCTTGTATTGCTGCAAAGACAGGAAACCACCAGGGGAGATCCATCGGCATATAGACCTATGGCATCTGTTGGATACAGCAGGTAAGGTGCTCGAGAGGTAATCCTCAACAGACTGGCAACGTACACGGAGGTACAGGCGGTCTGTCGAACAACAATTTGGCTTCCGCAAAGTCGACGGTGGATGCCATCTGTCCGTCACCAAGACGGCTGAGGTAGCAATCCAGCGCAAGAAGGCGAAGGAGTACGCTGCTGTGCAGTGGTCACCTCGACGTGAGAAACGCCTTCAACAGCGCCAGTTGGGTGGCTATTGCCGACTCGCTCCAGCGCCTACAGGTTCCTGGATACCTGGCAAGATTCTGAAACTAACCCCAGAATCGCGTACTGGTGTACAACACGGAGGAGGGGTCAGAAACGTGTACATATCACCGCAGGCGTCCCACAAGGTTCGATCCATGGGTCCGGTGCTATGGAACACGATGTACGACGAAGTGTTACATCGAGTTCCCGAGCGGGGTGAGATAGTCGGGTTCGCGACGACATCACCCTGGAAATATGTGGTGAATCCATCGGAGGTGGAGCTGACGGCCTCACTCCATCGGCATAGTGGAGAGATGGATGCGCTCCAAAAAAGCTGGAGCTAGCTCACCATAAGACTGGTCACGGTTGTCAACAACCGAAAATCGGAGCAATACGCTACGATTAGTGCAACAACTGCACTATTGAATCGAAAGAGGTCTTTGGTATCTTGGGGTCATGATCGACGATAAGCTGTCGGCTTTACCAGCCACGTCGATTACGCTTGCGAAAACCTCCATTGGCTATCTCGGCATTATCCGCATGATGTCGAATAGCTCGGCAGTGCAAGGAATCAGCGGCAACTCACAGCCCGGTATCGCCCTGTCCATACTTAGGTACGGCGGGCCGGCATGGATCACCGCCTTGAACCAGAGTGCTACCTAGGTAAGCTAAGTACACACAGGCTAATGTGCTAAGAGTGGTTAGTGCATACCGAACGGTATCGCGACGCGGTCTGTGTCCTAGCGAGGATGATGCCGATAGAGCATCGTCATAAAAGAGGATGCAGAGTGCTTCGAGCAACGTGAACAGTATCGAAAGACCACTAATTGCCGCATCGTAGTTAAGTGGCAGAGGAATGGAATAATAACTCACCGAGTCGGTGGACCCACCGACTAATCCCAGAATTATCCGGGTGGGTCGGTAGGCGACACGGGAGGTTAACTTCCATAACGCAGATTCTGTCAGGCCATGGGTGCTTTAGACAATATCTGCAAATATGGGCATGCACAGTCCCTCCGCATGCCGAGTGCGCGGGAGCAGAGGAAACCGCGGAACATGTACTCTTCACATGTCCTCGCTTCGACGGCGCGAGATCCGGCATGATGGCCGTAAGCGGTCACGACACGACTCCGGATAATTTGGTCCCAGGATGTGCCAGGACCGGGACATCTGAGACGCGGTATGCGGCAGCATCCCAGGTGTCCTCGATCTCCAATTGAAATGGCGAAACGACCAAAGGCAGGTCAAGAAAGGGCGACCTAACTACTGAAGACCTAAGTAGTTAGACATAGTGGGTGTAATTAGCACAGCCCCATCAGTAATACCGAAGGTGGTTCAGAGAGGAGAAAGGCTTAAGGCACGGGTGGGTTTTAATGGGTCGAGGAGTTGCTTTCCTCATCCCCACACCCTGAGTTTCTTCAGGTGTCTGGTTACGAATTTTCCATCCCGTCAAATTACCTTCGGTAAATCATCCGAACAAACAGCCTCGCACCGGCGCTGTCGCCAAATCTGCTGCAATCTGTCGCCGTTCCACGAAGTGCTTGCATCTTCCATCATCGTCGCCCTCTGGCTTTGCTCTTGCAGACCAAAAATTCTCCGAGGGGTTTTTCTTACAAAACTCAAAAGCGGCCAAACTGACGGTGTTGATAAACCCGATGGTACCGAGAGATATGCCCGCTGAAAGAAGCAGTCGCCTTCATTTTCGTCGCCCCGCGGTCTTGAGGAAGTTTATCATCAGCCATGCACCAGCCATTAGCACCCGAGAGAAGAGATAAATCAATTAAAAGGCAATAAAAGTTTTTTTTTCTTTGTTCCCTTTTGGTCCGGTTCTTATCACATTATAATTTTCGGTCGACCCACCATACCGACTAAACGTTGACATAATGCGATGAACGATGATAAGCGCGGGAAAGCTCCGAACCGGACCGAACCCTGATTTGAATTTATGTGGGAACGATCCGATTAGAGTTCACCTGTTCGGACTCGCTTTCCGAACCCAATTAGATCAATCGTGCCGGAGCGGCTGAAACTTTGACATAAATGACATTCATAATAAAAGGGGGAAGCAACCAACGATCATGATCGAATCGGGCGCAGTAGGCTCTGGCTTGGATTGAGAAAAACTGTGGTTCCAACAACAAAGTCGCGCTATTCATTTCAATGTAGAGTAAATAATTAAATTAGGATTATAAATTCACGACTCCAACTCAACTCAACTCAAGCTGATGATGGCGATGGAAAGTGAGATCGTTTCCTAGAAATCCACTGCGCTCGGGGACATAAATTGCTACCTTCTCCGTTGTGCAGCGTTTCAGGCATCTTTTTTTCCCGGAGAATGAGCCACATTCAGTCGGACGAGCTCCTCGATACGAGAAAGGGTACTCTTTTTTCAATTATTGCAAAACAATTTTCTAATAACACAGTCCCAGTCACGATCTAATGGACTTTGGAAATTAGTTTTCTTTCCTCCGGTTTGTCTCGGCACAAGCGCCACATGGGACAATCGGGCCCGATGCCGACTGACTCCCCCCCCCGCGTCAACTAATTCCCAGTGAGCACGGATGGATCTAATAAAATCTCAAATGTGAGCCCATTTGGATCGATTTGAAGCAGTCGGCAACGTCTCGTCGTGTGAGCACAGCACAGTAGGAAGGAAGACGACCGGAATCGGAATGGCAGAAGCCCTCCTAGGTACCTACAACATGTATTGAAGATTTTATTAAACAAATTAAGTCAATTTCGATATTAATTAAATTGGAAGCGAAACCGGTCTTGCCGAGCGGAAAGGCCGTGTGTCGAGTCGGCTCGAGTGTTGTTGTTCGTGCTCGAGAGTGGCTGGGCTTTGATGAGCGCTCTACGGCTGGGAATTATCATATTGTGCTATCGAATGGTATGTGTGTGTATGTGTGCACCTTCGAACAATTTCATTACGAAACGAGTGCAAGTCGGTTTGTACGGAGAGGCCACTTGTGGAATGCTGCCGTTGACGGAATTAATCAACAATTTATTGCGCATGTGGTCGAGTGGAAATCGAGTTATTTGGTTGTAATTTTGCGGTGCTCCGCCGATGCCGGGGTGTTCCTTTGATATCGGATTTGAATTTGATAAGCCAGGTACATGCATATTATGATCAATTAGGGGCCTGTTTATTTGTGTGGTTTACAGCTAGAGGCCCGGGTGGGCATAATTCAATTTCGGTAATTATTTATTGTGTTTGTGATAATTCAGCGGAACAGAGGTCAGTTTGCGTTATTAATTAATTCATTCAAATTCACATCTCCGATTAATTAGCTCTTACTCTTGGGTATCACGGCCAAACATCATGTACAGAAATTGGAATTGTTAATGAGGTAGATAAGAAAACTTTCAAAATCAGTTGGCTTTATAAAACATTGTTCTTTTCAGGAAGCCTTCTAATTTTGTGTTAGTCACAAAAATGCCACATAAACTATTTTTAGATAGCTTAGCAAAGTAGTCATTTGGGTAAATTGTTAACATAGTAAGCATTGGAATTGTATCCCCTCAATGAACCATTCCTTCAGGTTACGGGCCCAGGATAGCTCTTTGCGACTGGTGTAGCTTAGCAACCGGCCAAACAACAAGCCGAAAAGTGAAAAATTTTCTTCCCTATGAAGTCTGCAAGATATTTTTCTGAAGCATGTCCGTAAGAAGATCTGGAGAAGGTTTCCTGCCACCTCCAGCAATTCAAGATGGATTTCCGGCTGAGGACGGACATTCGCCAAACGGTCCTGCTCAAGCTATCGGTTTCGACGGCCAAAGGGAATTGGCCCCGGGGGAAACCAGGAAGCAAGAGTGTTCGATCAGCGAGTTCCGTTCAGCAGTGCGTCTCATCAATCCCTGGAGAAACTGAAGGGCCGTGACGACTGCGCGGCGTCGGCGTTCAGAATGCGGACAATTTGCCTCAGTATTGAGAGGTATAATTACAGTTTAGTCCAAGATGCCCGAACAGCCAAACAAGCTTGGCACAGCTTTCGGACCGCCTTCCAGGACAGTGGAAAGTATCGGAAGATTAGCCTGCTGCGGAAGCTGATGCGGTTGGAGCTCGAAGACTGTTCTTCCGTGGAGAAGTATGTGGATGACATTTTGACCACATTCTCCAGGACATGACGATCGAGCCCGGCACCAGAGCTGGCGGTTCAAATGGGGCACTAGCAACAGGTCCGAAGCAAAGTAGCAGGAAGAAGGACAAGTCAGTCACGAGGTGCTTCAAGTGCGCGAAGCTGTCCAAAGAAGTCGACGACCAGGCACGAGAAGAATTCCCGGATCATGGAGCCGGAGATCATATGTGCAGAGACGAGAGTGTTCTGGCCAAACAGGAGTCACAGTCCATCTTTGTGGCAGACGCTTCCGAGATACCGGTTGTGGCCCCGAGGAACGTCTAGCTGGATGCTGATGTGGAAGGTGAGTGCTGTAGTCTAGATATTTCTAACGTGCTCTGTGTTCCAGACCTCGCAGTAAATCTCCTTTCTGTGAGTTGCATCTACAAGAAGGGCTATGGCGTCAATTTCTCGAGGGAATCGTGTGTGATCAAGGACGAATCGACGGGAGAAGTCATCGCCACGGGCCGCGAGAAGGACGGCCTCTACCAACTGAATCAGGTTGGTCAACCAAGTGCGTGTGCTATACGTCCAGCCACCAGTGTGGATATTTAGCTTCGGCGACTGGGACATCTTAACGTGGACAGCGTGAAGCAATTACTTAGCATGGTGGTCAGCATGGATATCTCAAGCGGGACAATGTCACGCTGTAACCCTTGCAACGAGGCAAAGCATCAGAGGTTACCGTTCAAATCCGGTGGCACGAGGGCAAGCGATCTTCTCGAGGTAGTACATTCGAGCAAGTATTTCCTTTATTGATGATACGAGCAGGATGACCTTCGTCTATTTTCTGAAGGCCAAGCAGACTATGTTCGAGGCGTTCAAGGAGTTCAAGGCCTACTACGAAACCCAGACTGGGAAGAAGCTGAAGTGTCTGCGAACCGACAACAGCGACGTATATAGCTGAGCACATGAACCAGACGATTCAGGAGCGAACGAGAAGTCTGATGTTTGACGGCAAGTTGGACAAACGGTTTTGGGCCGAAGCGGCGTCGACAGCCGTTCACTTAATCATCCGGTCACCGACGAAGGGCATCTCCGTCACCCCTTTCGAGAAGTTTACGGGACGGAAACCGGATCTGTCGAATCTACGAAACCTTGGGTCAAGAGCGATGGCTTACTTGCCGAAGGTGAAGCGTGCGAAGTTGGACCCCAAGTCAGAGCCGTGTATTCTGATTGGCTGCTCGGAGTGCTCCAAGGCTTATCGAATGTTCAACCAGAAGAACAATCAATTTTTCGAAAGTCGGGATGTGGTGATACTAGATGAGCGTCAGGTAGCGGAGGTACCAATGGTTTTTACGAGAGTTGATCAGCAAAAGATCATGGATGGCGGTCAAAAGGTCACCGTGGTCAACTAGCCACAGGTCGTTGCTGACTTTGACTTAGATATCAGAATGAGAGTACGACAACGTCGGCAAACAGTGTGCTACAAGAGCCACAGGATCCGCAACATCCGCTTGTACTCCCCTTGCATTTTTCTCAGCATCCTACGACAAGGCGTAGCGTACCTTAATTTGGCACACAATTCGGTTGAGTGGTTGCAGAGAAACATAAATTAATTCCCAAAATCCGTGCATTTTTGATACTGGTTCCGTCAATATCTCCAAACCAAGATATTCGATTTCAAAGGTCTAGGTCATCTAGGTCTTGAACTAGGTTTAAGGTCGTCAAAACTGTTTTTGGTTTCAGAATTTATGGTCTACAGTTGTAATTGTATTTTTTTTTCGGTACCTCAGAGTTACAATGTGTATTCATGTGTGTAACATGGTTGAACACATAAAAGTTGTACTCCAAGACAGGTTGGATGACTAAGAACCTCCCAGATTATCCCATAATGTTGGTTGTCCTTCCATAAGATCCAATGAACATATTTGAATGCATATTGTACATTTGTATACCTGGAAATTTACAATTTCAGTAAGAGATCCTAAGTTATGAACTAATGAACAGTCTGGTATGACCCAAAACATCCCAGAATGCATCATAATGTCAGTTGACCTTGTAGAAGGTCTCGTTAATTTGCCTAGCCGAATAACTATAGTTACAACTGCAGATCTCAAATTCTAAGCTCAAGGATTGTTTTGATGACCAAGAACAACCCAGATTATCTTAAAATGTCCGTTGACCTTCCAGAGGACACATTGAACATGGTTGAAGATATCGTAGATTAATACAGCTGCAAAAGCAACCGTTACTATTGTATATAATAAGTTCTGAACTCTAGGACCTAATTGACCTAGAAAATCCCAGATTATCTCATAGCGTCAGTTGACCTTCCATGAGATTGGATGAACTATATTGAATACATATAGCTGATTTGTTTAGCTATAAAAGCTACAGTTGATCCTAAGTCAAGAACTCAAGAATTCTTTGGATGACCTAGAACATCCCAGATTTTCTCAAAATGACTGTCAACCTTCCAAATGATTCAGTGAACACAGTTGAATACATGTTGAAACTTTGTACAGCCAAAAAAGCTACAATTACAACTGTAGATCCTGATTTCTGACCTCAAGAACAGTTTGGACGACCCAGAACATCCAATTTATCTCATAATATCTGTTGATCTTTCAGAAAACTAAATGCTAAGTTGTGAACTTCTTCATGTTCAGGATATTCTGGGTTACAAATCAGGCCATAAACGTATGTATTTTTTCCTGATAGTATAGCCAATTTGCAACAAGTTTGTCGAAGATAACGATCGTTTTTGTTCAGTGTGTGATGTTATACAAGCATTTTTCTTAAAGTTTTATAATTTTATAACTACTCAGATCGGTAAATTGTTAGACAGCAACAACTAATTGTCGAAGTTTGCAGAAGCAGATAATTTCTCAGCTCCATGTGAAGCGCTAGGAGTGAACAGTAATTTTATTGCTAGAACGAATAGACATGAAGAGAAACTGTATTGATAGTTCCGTATAGGGCAACGGAAGGCTTTGAAATTGAAAGATACAAGATTGAAAACGAGCGGAGGGCATTTGAACGGTAGTATCCGATCAGGCACATAACCCTTTGTCATACTACCCCATGCAGGATAGGCTAGGGGGGAAATCCCCTTGACTGACCAATTGTCGCCTTTTTTTTCATGTTGCTGATAAAGCTATCGGTTGTTATCGGTAGTGTGTTGCAATAATGACAAAGCTTTTTTTTTGTCGCTGTTCAATGAAAACAAGGTCGTTGCAACATATGTGCGAATCAAAACATTTTCTCACAGCAACTTGTCTCTTTCCCATCATCGATACAACATTTTTTTGTTTTTTTTTTTTGTGTTTTGTTGTAATACATTCAAGTAACAACATATCGTTGTTGCATAGCGAGAAAACGACGGGTGTATCGCTCGTCAAAGTTATCTTATGTTGTTAGGTTACCAAAAGTGAATATTTGACACACTGCATACTTCATTTATTTCAGGAATCATCAAACCGGGTTCTTCAATAACTAAAACTGCACTCTTTGACTTTTAGAATAGGTTTTAGTGAAGGTGAAATACAGGGTGCCAGAGGAAGTATAGGCTGAATGAGGGATTCGTGGTTATCTGACCCAATTCATGGGTGACAATTTTGCCTGCCTTGATGGAAATCGTCAAATCGAGTTTAGCGAAGGTCTAATTATCTACCGAAAGTCTACAGTGAGTTTGCTAACCCTATTTTTAACAAACCACCAGACGGAAGTCCTAATTTGTATTGCTCACTGTTCATTTCCTGTAAACCAAGCGTTTTGTTGGAAGGAGATTCTCTATACTTTTCGTGGGTTTCGTGTAAGTGCTTTGGCGTACGTGTCCACACCACCGTTTTTGGCTCTTCATACAATGGAATAGTGAGGATTCAGGTATGGAAAGTTTGATCTTGCCATGAGGAGTAACTGTACGCCATGGCAAGTCCGGCAAAAGCGATGGCTTCATTACATTACATCCCATTACACGAGAGAAATCGATGTTTAAAGTCACTGTTTACAAATTCGAGAATTGTTCCTTTTATTACAGTGCATTACTGCCTTTTGACACCAGCACAACAAACACGTACACACCATTGCCAATGTATGACTGCATTATCCTTAAATTGGGAACGATGAACAGATTGACAAAACGGTAAGAATTCACTTGTAATGGAATGAAAATCGAACCGTTCTGCTTGAGTGGTTGATAACGAATGATGTTTTGTTATCCTTACAAAGTATAGTTGCTATTGGACTACTTCAACCCATAGAGTGCCTTCCGTAGTCGACAAACTTTCGTTTTATCCACAGCAAACCCTTCTGGTTGCTCCATGTAGATGACCTCGTCTTGAAGTTTGCCTTGTAGAAAAGCCGTTACCGCATCCATTTGATCGATGCCCATGTTCAATGCCAAATCCCACGTTTCGTTTTCCTCGAGAGCCTTCGTTTCCTCACGCATTGCTGCAAGCCATTGGTCACGATCTGGTCGGCTCAACGCTTCCCCTTAGCATTGAGTGCTCCGCATCCACGATTGAGTGCTCGATCGTGCACAGTTCCATGAATTCTACGGATGCGAAATTATCTGCTTGCACGGCCAGTTTCTGTGGTTGACCTTCTTCAACCACGATTACGTCTCTGCTGATGAATATTGTTTGGTTGACCGTTTTGAAAAACCTGTATTCTTTGGAATCTTCTGCATAACCGACAAGGATTGCCTTTTGTGACTTCACATCGAACTTCTTGCGTTTTTGCTTCGGAACATGAACAAGCGCCATTGATCCAAATACCTTCAGATGACGTAATTCAGGTCTCCTTCCAGTCCACGCTTCATCAGGTGTCATTGCTTCTAATGATCTTGACGGACTCCTGTTGGTAACGTATGCAGCCATTGAAAGTGCTTCCGCCCAAAACACCTTCGGTAGACACGCGTCGTTGAGCATACTTCGTGCCTTCTCCAAGAGCGTGCGATTCATTCTCTCCGCCATACCGTTTTGCTGAGGAGTATAGAGGAAAGTTTTCTGATGACACTTCACTCCATCCTTCTCGAAACTACTCCGGAAAGTTCCATTCACATACTCGGTTCCGTTTTCAGTCCTTGAAATCTTCTACTTCCGGTTAGTTTGACGCTCAGCCATGGACTTGAACTTCTTGTATGCTTCAAAAGCTTGGTTTTTCTTTTCCAGGAAGTACAGGAATACCTTCCGAGTTGCATCATCGATGAACGTCATGACGAATTGACTCCAATTAGATCCAATGTACTAGGTCCAACACACCAACGACTCTGGTTGAACTAGAAGGAAACTGATTACGAGCATGCTTACCTTCAATGCATGCGATACACTCTGGAACCGTTTTCTTTTGCCAAATTCAATGCCATCCGCTATTATTGTCAACTTGCGCAGACTTTGGTAGTTGAGGTGTCCCATCCGTTTTTTGCCAAATTTCCGTGCTTGCCGTCAGCAAAGACTCCTCGGATCTTCGGTTCAACTTGTACAGACCACCGACTTGTGTTCCCGAAGCGATAACGTTTCCGTCATTCTCGCGGTCCTCGCATTCATCAGCGGTGAACAACACCGACAATCCCTTTTGACAAATCTTGCTTACGGAAAGTAGGTAGGTTGCCAGGTGTGGAATCTGCAGTACGTCTTGCACTTCGATTAGCTAATTTTCGAGTTCTAGCTTCACAAGGTCGCGGATCCGCTGAACCCACCGTTGCTGGCTCGACGTCTAGATTTCTGGCTTGAATAGAATGCTTCATCACTTTTCGGACCGATCTGCATCTTCACGTCTTGAAGAATTTTAGCTTTTACCGCGTCCGATGTCAACGCTGTCCCAGATGCTTCTAGGCCCATTATCATGGCCTCGTAATGATCCGGAAGTCTCATTAGCAATAAAGCCACCAGCCACGAATCGTCCACCTGGAATCCGATACCCGCACGCTTGTGAGCCGTCGACATAAGCTCATCAACATACGCTTCAACGCTCCAGCAGTTGTCCAGTCGAATCGAAGTCAATTTTAGTCTTGCAAAACGTTTTGAAGACTTAGCTTCGCCCAAGCTTCTTTGGCAGTCGTAGCATCCAGAACCAGGCTATAGTTTGTGGTTTCCAAACTCAAGCATATGGTAGCCAACGCCCGTTAGCTGACCTCATCGTCGACGACTTGACCCTCGGCCGGCTTCACAGCACCCCAGGATCCTTCGCGAATGAGGGTCATCTTCATGGCAAACGCCCAGGTCGTGTAATTCCCACGACCCTTCAGCCTTTCGATGATTGGCATTGCAATTCCGCTGATTCGTCTGCTTTTTGCTTGAACCATCTCGGCATTGTTTCTTCCATCACCGATTACACTCATCTTGGAAATTCAATATTGAAATCTTCCGGGCCCATAACTACTTGTAATGGAATGAAAATCGATCCGTACTGCTTGAGTGGTTGATAACGAATGAAGTTTTGTTTTCCTAACATAGGTATATTGAATCGAGGATTACTATGATTTGCCAACAAATTCACCAGAATAGTAATTCAACATTCAACAATAGCAAAACTACCCTCTGGCAGATAGCTGAAGGATCCAGATGGACGCCAACACATTTCCTTCTAGTGAAACAGTTTTTGACGATGAACAACTTTGAAACAAAGCCAAAGAAAACCATAAATTGTATAGTTAGAAGTGTTTAGATAATTTAGAATTTAAATTAAATATGTTATGTAAACCATACTTTAAATTCCCACCCTCTTTCCCATCTGTAATTTGTAATTCCTATTAACCTCGAGACGACCTGCAGAGCAATCGGCTCTTCCCTCCTAACTCTGGTTTTAAGGTAAATGATGTATAAAAGTATGAAAATTTGGCTCTGTAAAGTTAATTCGATTGAGCCTGTACAAATAAATGATTATTAAAAAAAACTTTGAAACAATGAAAAATAAGCAAAATTAAATAAACGACTGACAGCGAGCGGAAAATTTGTCCACCGGTAGTGAGTCTACTTTGATCGCCAAATTTCTACATTATCTTTTGACAGAACAACGGAACATGTTTCTATTGTGCTCTAGGACAGGACCTGCCAACTGTTAGTGCAAAAACAAGACCATTTAGCTGTCAAAAAAGTGCGTTTTTTATTGGTCGCTGTGACAACCAAGTCTACCGCCTCTGTTGAGTTACGTTACAAGCAATCAGTTTGTTGTTGGTTTGGGGGTGTTGCTTGTCACTGCTTTTTCACTTTTTTCGTTTGTGAACAAATGCGGAAATAAAAGTTCACTTTCGCAGTGGTTTATTTTCAATCAGTTCGAAATGAAGTGCAAAGCGATAAATTGTGGTCGCAGTGACGTGTCACATCTTGGTCTCAATATATGTTAAAATATGTTCCGGAACATATTTGAAATAATAAATGAGAAAAATTAATCTGTTTAAAAATTTGAAGATCATTTTCTTGTTGTGCCTTTTTTTAATCCTTAAAATACATCCACATTGTTTCTCTATGGCTAGCAAAAAAAAAAATTCATTAATACCGTGAGTTATGAAAATCAGAAGTTTGCTCATAACTGTTGGGTTTTTAGATCGCTCCTCCTAAAAATGATACTTTCTGGAAAAATAAAGATCAGCAAAAAGCTTACGAAGATTTAAAAGCAACGCGTATTATATATTTGAATTTTTAATATCATCCTTTTTTCCCTGTAAGGCAGTTTTGTATGCGTAGAGCCTCAAATTCACGAACCTCTCCATTTAAAATATTGAAAATTGTCAAACGTTTACTTTATTGAATATTACCAAGTATTAAAAGAATATCGACGAATTTGGATTATATTTTTAATTACATTATTTTCAATGCGATTACTGTGTAAACATATCTGGCAACACTGGAGCGACTCCCGTATCATTTGGCCCTCACCGAGCGATCTCACAAACACTAGCGTGCTGCTTTACACGTATACGATCGATTTGTTTATTGTTTTCAACCACGAGATCAACTGTCAAAATGTTCAGGTTGACAACGGTTTGTTTTTTATTTTCAACCAGCAAAACGATTGTATTAGTGAAACTGCTTACTAATACTAACGGCGGCAGAGAAGTCTATAGCAATCATAAATTTATAAGAGGTCATCTCTCTCTGAGCCAGGGATGCCATATTTACAGACATGTCTGTAAATTTGCAGACTTTTTCATTTTATGTTGCAGACTTTTTAACGATGCAGACATTTAGCAGACATTTTATTTATATTGCAGACTTTTACAGACATTTGAATTACTTTTTAAATTTTCAATAAAAATATTCTCTGAAGTTCGGATTTAGAACGTACGAGGATCTGGACAGTATAGTAGATACGGTATGAAGCTTTGTTGAAATATTTCAAAATATCGTAGGTATCATCTTTGAAGTAACGAAAGTTCGCCTTGTACCATCTGACATATTGTTAAAACTATATAGGAGATTGTTAGTTTGTAGTTGTCACGGGATCCATTTCCCCTTGCCAACCATACACTGTAGCTAGGCAAGAGATTTTCTGCTTGATCGGATGCTGCCTTTCAAACATGCCCTACGCTCAATTTAAACTACTGATATTCAATTTCAGCAAGGTAGACTATTGACAAGCAGCTCGAGTTATTTGGACTACCAATACGCATTGGGCCGTAATAACAAAAAGTAAATTTATTTTCTCGTTTAAATACTATTATTTTTGTGATACTAACATTTGCTCAAGAGCCCAGTCGGTTGCCACTCGGGGACAGAACAACAGTAAAAGTTAAAAGTTATAAGCTATTGAAATAAATCCTAAAACTCTGATTTTTTTTTCAAAGTACTCCTAAATGCAGTACATTTGCACTAAGAATTTAGAAATCTACCCCTGAATTAGTCCTAGATTCCTAGAAGAATAGAAAGAAAAGACCCAGAATTTAGGGCACATCCTGGAAAGTTTTGAAGTAGACTTCCCAGAGCTTTGGGAAGATAATTTCTAGAAGTTCAGGAAGAGACTTCTTCGAAAAAAAAAACTTCTCCGATGGCCAGGAAACTTCTCAGAAGTATTGGGGGTGAGCAGTTCAAACATGAAGAACCTTCAAAAATTCAGGACCGAAGATTACCGAAGTTTAAGATCATACTTACCTGAATTTCAGGACAGAACTTCCCAAAGAAACAGGAGAGGGCTTATCAGAGCTTCAGAAAGAAGTGTAGGGAAGAGGACTTCTTTGAAGTATGGAACTTTTCAAAGGTTTTGAAGTTCTTCTCAGAAATTTAAGATTGAACATCTCAGAAGTTCAGAAAAAAAACTTCCTCGAATTTCAGACGGGAAGTAACCAGAAAGAGCCCATCATTTCTCAAAATATTAGGAAAAAAATTCCTAAGGACGATGCGCCATAGAAGTTGAGGAGAGAACTTCTCTAAAGTTCAGGAAATAATTTACCAGAAGTTCCGGAAGAAACTTCTCAAAAGGTTAGTTGCAACTTTCCAGAAGTCGTAGGCAGCTTTTCCAAAGCTCAGATGAGATCATTTCAAAATTTCAGAATAAGGATTTCTCAAAATTCTTTAAAGAGAACAGCATGAAACTTTCCAGGAGCATTGGGGGTGATTCCCTCAAATTTGAGGATAAATTTCCCAATAGTTCCGAAACAAACTTCCCCAAAGTTCTGGAGAAAACTTCCCTAAAGTTTTTAAGAGGACTTTTTGAAAATCTAGGAAGAAACTTCAAGACCAAATTTAAGGAATTTTCCTAGACATTTTCGAGACGGCTTTCCCAAAGTTTCAATAAAATTTCCTCGCAGTTCAGGATGAGACCTATCAGAAGTTTGGAAAGAATAAGCTCAGGAAAAAACTTCCCCAAATTTCCGGAAGAAACTTACCAGAGAGGGCATTACTTGTAGGATCAAGAAGGATTTTTTCAAAAAAATCAATAAAGAACTCCTCAGATGTTCACAAGAAAACTTCGCAAAAGTTCCGAAGAGACAAAAAGTTTAGTTGGAACTACCCAGAAGTGCTAGCAAGCTTCCCTAAAGTTCTGAAGAACATTCCAGCATATCAGAATGAGAACTTCTCGAAGTTCACGAAATCCCAAAAGTTCTGGTAGATATATAAAATCAGGAAAAAGCTTTCCAGAAATATAGGGAGAACTTTCTCGTAATTCAAGCAGGAATTTATCAGAAATTCAGGAACAAACTTCCCCGAAGTTCAGGATAATACTCCCTTGAAGTTCAAAAGAGAACATCTCGGATGTTCAGAAAATAAATTCTCAGAAGTTAAGGAAGAAAATCCTTACAAATATAAGAAGATTTTCCAAGAAACTTTGGAGAGTACTTTCTCAAAGTTTTGCAGAAATTTTCCTCGTAGTTCAGGAAAAAACTTACCAAATATTTTTGGAAGGTATGAGTTCTTAAATGTGAATTTCGAAGAAAATATAAAGTGACTGCCAAGAAGTTTATGAGGAATTTTGTCTGAAGTTCAGGCAACTTCCCAGAATTTTTGCAAAGAGCCTTGCAGAAGATCAAGTGAGAGCTTCCCTGAAATTCAAGAGATGATCACTGACTAACCGCAGAAGCAGTCTATACAAAAATCATTCATATGACCATAATGATATTCATCACTCATGACACCATATTTAAATATGGTATACACCATCTGCTCAAACGCTCGCATCATACTATGAGGAAACACACTCATGCAGGAATTACAATTCCTTAATTTGCATCTCACCTCGTTTGAAAGATATGATCAGTAAGAAAGTTTCCCTGAAGTTTAGTTGAGAAGTTTGAAAAAAAAACAAGAAGTGTTCAATACATCCAAGTTTGTGAGAATGCTTCCAAAGTTCAGAGAATCTAAGGAGTGTATCGAAAAGTAGTTATAAACATTCGATGCGTTATTACGCATAAACTACTGTATATATTTTTAGCGTGTAAGCGCCATTTGCTTTGTTTACATGTCAAAAATGATTATTCGGTTCATTCATTTCCGTTGATAAAGTTGTATTCAAAATGTCGCGAATTGAATTTGAGACTAAAAAGAAAATTCTGCACACTTGGTGCACCGAAAAGGGTGTTACTTACAACCAGATTGCGAAAAGAGTAAATGTTCACCCGGCAAGTGTAAAACGCATCATCGAAAAGTTTGGTAAGGAGTGCTCCCTCAAGGATTTACCAAGAAGTGGCCGGAAACCCGGCTCCAGCAACCCCGATTTGGACCAAAAAGTTGTGGATTATATTCAACGGAACAAATCTGCCTCTACTCGCGATCTAGCCAAGAAGTTCAGGACCAGCATCGGAATGATTCAACGAATCAAGCGCAGGAATGACTTGAAGACGTACAAAAAGCAGAAAGTGCCCAAACAAACTCCGGAACAAAAGTCTCGTGCCAAAACCAGGGCTCGAAAGCTGTACAGCTGCATTTTGGACAATGTCGACCAGTGCATTTTGATGGATGACGAAACATACGTTAAAGAAGATTCAAGAACGCTACCGGGGCCGCAGTTTTATACTAAATCTGTTGGGGAACGTGTGCCAACCGCAGATACGACTGTTGCGATGGAGAAATTCGGTCAGAAGGTGCTCATTTGGCAAGCTATTTGCACATGTGGCTTGCGTTCTTCAATTTTCTATACAAAAGGAACTATAAATGCTGAGATTTATCTAAAGGAATGTTTGAAGAACAGGTTGCTACCATTGTATAGAAAGCACCAGTCCCCTCCTCTCTTCTGGCCAGATTTGGCATCGGCACATTACGCCAAATCCACTCTACAGTGGCTGACGGAGAATAACATCAAGTTCGTAGAAAAAGACATCAACCCACCAAACTGTCCCCAGTTGCGACCGATCGAACGCTATTGGGCAATAGTCAAGCGTATATTTAAGAAGGATGGTACAGTGTCCCAAAACATGACCGATTTTAAGAAAAATTGGGCAGCGGCATCCAGGAAGTGCACAAAGGTCACTGTGCAGAATTTGATGGCAGGTGTCAAATCAAAGGTACGGGCATTCTACAGAAATGAACATGATGACTAGTTTTTCCGTTTGGATCTTTTGTAAACATGTTAAGCTATAATAAACTGAAATAGTATGTTAATTTTTACCATGTTTTCATGCCTATTTTATTATTTGGAAGTTTATAACTACTTTTCGATACACTCCTTATGGTATACACCATCTGCTCAAACGCTCGCATCATACTATGAGGAAACACACTCATGCAGGAATTACAATTCCTTAATTTGCATCTCACCTCGTTTGGAAGATATGATCAGTAAGAAAATTTCCCTGAAGTTTAGTTGAGAAGTTTGAAAAAAAAACAAGAAGTGTTCAATACATCCAAGTTTGTGAGAATGCTTCCAAAGTTCAGAGAATCTATGTATATAAAAATGAATTTCTGTTTGTTTGTCTGTCTGACTGTCTGAATCTATAGACTCGAAAACTACTGATCCGTCAGCGTGAAATTTAATATGGAGGGTTTTTTGGGGCCGGGGGAGGTTCTTATGATAGTTAGAGACCCCTCCCTTCCCTGAACGAGGGGAGGGGGTAGCATACAAATAAAAAAAAGTCGAGTTATTAGTACGAGACACTGAAGAAGTCTGCACATTGTAGACGAAATACGCGTATATGTCGAAGATAAGCAAAGGTAGTTGGAATTAAATGGAGATTACTAATTTTTCTTCTAATTTATAGTTACAAGTATTCCACTAAAACAGCTCAAACCCTCTAGGATTGAAAAAAAAGTATTAATCGAAAATGACAACCACTTGACTTAATCTACAAAAAGAAAACCTCTCTAATGTCATTGTTGTGTTTTTTACTAATGGTATGAAAATAAAAAAATTCAAATAAACTTTATAATTTATGTCACGGAAAATTGACTCTGTTATTCATTGTAATTCAATGGTTATTGTTGAACCAATAAGAAAATCTGTTGAATTTATGAAATGAAAACTAATTTTTGATTTAAAATATAGAAATACAAAACTGGAAAGAACGTTAAAAGGAGAAAAAAAAAAACTATAGAAAATTGTGCCATCTATGCGAATGCTTCAAACATCAATGTCACTTTGAAAATATAAAACAATAGTTTAAGGTTGCATACATTCCAAGAAATAGATGCAGAAATGTTTACATAATAGGGTATTATAGGGGTATGTGGATTATAACATTGTTCGATAGCAAATATAATAATATACCGGCAGTTAATTTATTTTTTTATTTTGACGAGCGTAACTATTGAAAAAACAATTTCAAAATATTATGAAAACATTTTGATTGCAAGACAACATCATCCTATTTCACCATGAAACACGCTACAAAAAACAAACTACCTAAATCAAGCAACCAACCATTGATTTCTAGAATACATAATTTGACATTTATGTCATAATGGGAGCCCCTGTGACTGATAATTAAGTGCCGGGAGCCCCCTGTTACTGAAAGTAAATGTCACTTTGTGAAACTGCATGTCGGTTAGTGAAAATAAAAATGATTAGATTTTTCTTGTTTAAAAAACGAGAAAAAATAGTTGAGATTCATAAAAAATATTTTTGTGCTAGGAAGAACACCCATCATCGATACAGATGGAAAAAACATGTTTTTTTTACATTTAAACCCCCTATTAAACATGTAGCAAAAATGACATAACTCGCAATCTAATAACGTCTTTTTTTTTTTAAAGAAGTCTAATTTTGTAACATAAAATTTACAGACTTTTATAGACATTCCCAGACTTTTCAAATTTTTATCACAGACATTTAAAAAAAAATGTGGCATCCCAGCTCTGAGCTGGCAGGTCCTGTCCTAAGGAGTGTATCGAAAAGTAGTTATAAACTTCCAAATAATAAAATAGGCATGAAAACATGGTTAAAATTAACATACTATTTCAGTTTATTATAGCTTAACATGTTTACAAAAGATCCAAACGGAAAAACTAGTCATCATGTTCATTTCTGTAGAATGCCCGTACCTTTGATTTGACACCTGCCATCAAATTCTGCACAGTGACCTTTGTGCACTTCCTGGATGCCGCTGCCCAATTTTTCTTAAAATCGGTCATGTTTTGGGACACTGTACCATCCTTCTTAAATATACGCTTGACTATTGCCCAATAGCGTTCGATCGGTCGCAACTGGGGACAGTTTGGTGGGATGATGTCTTTTTCTACGAACTTGATGTTATTCTCCGTCAGCCACGGTAGAGTGGATTTGGCGTAATGTGCCGATGCCAAATCTGGCCAGAAGAGAGGAGGGACTGGTGCTTTCTATACAATGGTAGCAACCTGTTCTTCAAACATTCCTTTTGATAAATCTCAGCATTTATAGTTCCTTTTGTATAGAAAATTGAAGAACGCAAGCCACGTGTGCAAATAGCTATGCCAAATGAGCACCTTCCTGACCGAATTTCTCCATCGCAACAGTCGTATCTGCGGTTGGCACACGTTCCCCAACAGATTTAGTATAAAACTGCGGCCCCGGTAGCGTTCTTGAATCTTCTTTAACGTATGTTTCGTCATCCATCAAAATGCACTGGTCGACATTGTCCAAAATGCAGCTGTACAGCTTTCGAGCCCTGGTTTTGGCACGAGACTTTTGTTCCGGAGTTTGTTTGGGCACTTTCTGCTTTTTGTACGTTTTCAAGTCATTCCTGCGCTTGATTCGTTGAATCATTCCGATGCTGGTCCTGAACTTTTTGGCCAGATCGCGAGTAAAGGCAGATTTGTTCCGTTGAATATAATCCACAACTTTTTGGTCCAAATCGGGGTTGATGGAGCCGGGTTTCCGGCCACTTCTTGGTAAATCCTTGAGGGAGCACTCCTTACCAAACTTTTCGATGATGCGTTTTACACTTGCCGGGTGAACATTTACTCTTTTCGCAATCTGGTTGTAAGTAACACCCTTTTCGGTGCACCAAGTGTGCAGAATTTTCTTTTTAGTCTCAAATTCAATTCGCGACATTTTGAATACAACTTTATCAACGGAAATGAATGAACCGAATAATCAATTCTGACATGTAAACAAAGCAAATGGCGCTTACACGCTAAAAATATATACAGTAGTTTATGCGTAATAACGCATCGAATGTTTATAACTACTTTTCGATACACTCCTTAGATTGTGTTGTACTACGGACTGGGTGTGATTTAAAGTTTGCTGACTTTTTGATCGTTATAAATTCCCAGCAAAAACAAAAATCCGACCCAGTTGAATAAATGCCGTAAATTCTTCATCCACCGGCTCAGGTTGGTAATTCAGTCCAGTGACCAACGAGCTCAACTGCCAGAGATCAATCAAAAAGTGATTTATTACCAAGAAAGGATTTCTCACAATTTTCATAAGCTGAATCCCGACAAGTCGTTGGAATTTTCCCCCCATCCCGAGCCCCATCTCCGAACGGAACATCATTGAAGACGTGAAAAAGCAGGATACCAAATTAGCGAAACAAAAACATTGTGTCTTATTGATTGATGGCGGCTCGGAGCGGCGCAGCATGAC
The DNA here is from genome assembly GCA_034211315.2 of Aedes japonicus. Taxonomy (NCBI): domain Eukaryota; kingdom Metazoa; phylum Arthropoda; class Insecta; order Diptera; family Culicidae; genus Aedes; species Aedes japonicus. Next base: position 40,075 of record JASCZW010002996.1, read on the forward strand.
ACTTGATGGTAAATTTTAAAAGTGAAAGAGATTAGACTAGTGGATCCCTTAGAAGCGTGCGCCGGGGTAAGTTTTTGGCAGGAAATTAACCTCTTGACGGGGTGGCGGCGGTGCTCTCTGTGATCAAAAGGTTAATTATCTGTGTAAGTATGATAAATACGAACCCGAAGTGGAAGGTGGCAAGACGCGTGTCTAAACGGTGCGTCCAATGTGTGTGAGTCAAGTCTAGTTAACAGACTGCTTCATCGCTCATAAGAAACCTGTTTCTGCAATCTCATTTATGATGAGGGGCAAATTTTACAATTCTGCCCGTCGAAAACCCGCCCGCCTCAAAATGTCATCGGTTTCTCACATTCTGCCGCTCGAATTTATCACCCCGTGACCGAAACCGGGTCGTCCGTTCACTCACTCCGTCTGGCGGCCGCAGGGAATCGTGTTAGCTGGTGCCACCACCTCCGCATTCATCAACACCGCGGGCTAATCACACCGAATATCACGATTTCTGTAAATAAAAATTGATAGATGTATCTCCTCGCGGTCTACGCCGTTAAACCACTCCATTAGTGCTCCATCATACGAGTATCGTTCATTAATCACCGAAAACCATCTCACCATCAGACGCGGCTGGAGAGGTGAACTCTCACGTCCGACCACCGACCCTCGCAGCATCATCCGACAACGAACGCAGCAAGCGATGAGCGGCTTCTGATCCGGAGGCTGGATCGATGCATTAGTGGCTCACCTACTTCCCATCGCCCGGCCGTTTGAGCGTTCCTCCTTTTTCTCGCCCCTCATGTGTGTTATTATAATATTAATTTTTCTATTATTATTATCTTTGATTCATCTGCTGGCTGACGGTCTTTCGGTAGGAGGATCATTTGAATCGTTCACTTTCGGAGCGCGGTTTATTATGCTAATGAATGATTCAATTATTGGTCTATTTTTTCCGTGAATCAATCGTTAATTTGCTATTAGCGGGAATTGGTTTATCGCTTCCTCCGTAGTTTTGGGATTTGGGGAATTGGGAAAGAAATTTGGAAAGGGAAAGGCCCTCTTGTTGTACTGCTGGGAGGTCAAACGCTTACGGTGAAGACTAATTGGGGCACCCGCAGCTAGATAGCATTAAGTGGCTAGACAAAGGTATGCCCGTCAGCTGTCTATCAGACGCGAGGAGAGGAATTCGGTTTTCAGTTTCGAAGGCTTTGTTGATCTATGTTTAGGTGGGCTGTAGGCAGTGGATTTGACGCCAATATAATTATTGAATGTAGCGTTAGAAGCACTCTGGAAAACGAAAAATGGTGTTTATTGATCAAATCAATTATCGTTACGCAGCTAATTTTCAAGATAATTGTCTAACTTTTGCCATATCATGGACTGGAATTTTAAGATGTATATTGTATTTTTTAATTCATTTTGAAGAATCTGAATTCAATAGAAATTCTTTTTTCAATTCAGTTAAGTTAAAAAAAACTCGCTGAATTTCAAATTGTGATGCATGATGATTAATTCCGACTACATTTATTGCTTATCTTGACAGATACGCGTATTTCATCTACAATGTGCAGAATTCTTCAGTGTCGTTTACTAATACTTGACTCAAATGGAAATTACTAGTCTTTCTTCTCATTTTCAAATTCTAGTGTTCATTAAACGTCTTTTGATTTTTTTTTTGTGTTGATTGCATCACCCCTTGATCCATGGGATCACTCCTCGTTTCAGTTTAAAGAAAAACGACCGTATCCGTCATTCGTTAGAACGAGTTTGAAAAAGATATTCCTGTTCTCGTTTGAATTTCGTTTGAGCAAGTTCAAACGTAAACAGTGTTGGTGTTACCTGATGCACTATGACGTCAAATAATTTTCAATAAATCTTACGACTAGAAGAAGAAAGCACTGGTGAAAAACGATAGCAGTACTTTGATTAGTAAGAACTGCTCAATTGAGACAGTGGGCTCCTGTTTGTCAATGGTTGTACGAAAAATTGTGAATATTATTTTTGCTCAGTTTTAAAGATTGCCAATAACAAGACACACAGTTGTCAATTTTTCCCATAAACACTATAGACACTGAATATAGACCGGACAACAGTTGTCTTATGCAGCCAAACGAACTGTCAAAAAATGCAGCCAAACTGACTGTCAACTTTTGATTCACTTTAAAGGAGACGGACTTCTTCTTCCCCAAGTACCTAATCTCCTCGGAAAATGCGTCGGTTTGGGTAAGTTTGATAATTAACTTACGGGCTATTGACATTTCTCGCGCAGAAATTGATTTTGTTGCCAGTTCCAACTCGGGTTGTGACGACGTTGATGTTTTGCGGTGACATGCGTTGACAACTGCTGCCCGCTGCCAGCATCGGGAGTGGTGTTTAAGCGCAGTTGATCAGTTCAGGGCTCCCAGCTTACTCCCAGCGCTTTTGTTGCTCCGTGATTAACAAATTTCAGGGTTGGTTGGGTACCAATCTATGACGGGTCCAGTCCTTCCAAAACGTTCGGGATACTCGATGTCCACTTTCTCAACTGGAATTCTCCTTTGACTAGAAGCTCATCTAGCTCCTCCCGGGTTAGGATTGCCTTCTCTTCAGTGTTCGCCCGTCCTATGTAGTCGTCCACGTAAAATCCTCTCTTGAGCGCTGGGCCACCGAGTGGGTAGGCATCTCCCTCGTCCACAGCCAGCTGTTGCAGGGTTCGAGTGGCAAGGAAAGACGATGGAGCCAACCCGTATATCACTGTTGCCAACTCATAGGTATCGATTGGGTCATTCGGGTGAAGCCTCCAGAGAATCCGCTATGGGATACTTCCGGAATCGGAGAACGAGGGTCAGTAATTCGTCCTGTACAATCGAGGCTACATGGAGGGCATCATTGAGGGAATATCCGGGGGAAGCTTTGGCTGATCCATCAAAGACTACCCGGACCTTTGTGGTGATGCTGGCCTTTTTTTAGGACAGCATGGTGAGGCAGAAAGTGTAGCTGCTGTGGTTTAGCTTCAGTAGGTGGGACAAATCTCATGTGGTCAAGTTGGAGGTACGTCGACAGTAACATATCTTCCTCTTGAAGTGCGGGAAACATGGGAGAAATAATGGGATTCACACTGCTTTTCTTCGACACAGTAGTTCGGTTGATTTTTCACTTCTTCAATGCGCCAGAATCGTTCTAGCGCGTCATGGAGTGGATCGGAAAAGGTGACGTGGCATGCTACGGAGGGAAATTTTAGCGGGTTTTTACTTCCATCCGGTTACAATCCAACCGAAAACGCTTTGGATGAGGACGGGATTTTTACCTTTTTCGATAGGGGTACCAGGGTTTAATATAGGTAAAAAAGTGCTCTGCTCCAAGCAGCATATCGATAGCACCGGTCTTGTTGTAGGTAGGATCGGCCATGGGGAGGTCTTCGACTGGAGAAGAAATCACAGGAAAGTCTATCGTAATGCGGGGCATAATTAGAAAGTCGAGAGCAATGCAGCGGTGGATTCTTTCGTCATTCGGGAGCATTCGAGGAGGTGGTGTTTCTTGAGAAGGTAGTCGTTATCGTAGCGAGTTTCCAAGCAATGGCGTAATTGGTGGAGTTGATACCGATCAACTCAATGAGTTGAGCTGCTTCTCCTTTCAGAGCAGCACGGAATGTCGTGAACTTCAAGGTTGGAATGGATTATGGCGACGAACATGTCGTGGAAAGCTAACCAGGGTTTATAGTCTTCGTCGAATTCCGGCAAGGAGATAGTTGGCAATTTGATACCGGACAGCCCGGAAGGAGATGATTGCGCTTGTCGTAGTAGGTATATTGTGGAGGAAAGATTGGAGAGCAGTCTTGATTTGAAATTATCCGGTTTCATTATGGGAGCGGAAAGCTAGGTTCTGCGCCATACCTTGATTGGTTAGTTCCGTGTTCTCCAACTGGGTCTGCACATCCTCCAGTCCCATACACACGGTATCGAGGTTATCGAGACGTAGTTGCGACGAATTGCTCGGCTCGTCCTAGAGCAGCGATGAGAGTTGTGCGCCGGTTGATAAGCTGCTATCTCGAACGTTCATCCGCCATTGCGGTATCGGGATGCCGTTGGTTGCACTTCTCAAGGCTAGGTTTAAGCCTTGTGTTTTATTTAAAACTGGAACCTGCTTGTGAATCCGGGAAGGTGGGCTGCAGAAGAATTATCGGTAGATGGATGGCAATGGCATAGTCACTCTCACAATAGCGGCTGTAGCCTGAATGGCGTGTCACGCTTCCAGAAGGTTAGATGAACTCTGGAGCGGTCACCATGAGTGTAGAAAAATGGGAAAAATCTCAAGGCACCTGCGGTAAACGTCTGCGCACTTCGAATTAGGCCTTGTATCAATTATCTTATGAATGCCAGTGGGGCACACAATGATGCGGAACGATGGCGGTAGATAGCGTCGTTGTCCGTAATGCAATGGCGGGTTCTCGGGAGGAAACCTGATCTTGGGCACGGCACCAAAGATGATAGGGCAGGATCGGGGTGATTCGGACGCTAACGGTCCGACCCCTATCGGCGGAAACTGGGCATCACAAGATTCACCAAGACAAACAATCTTTTGGAACTTTCCTGGTTTTATTGGGCGTTTTAAGTTTAACACTTTATTAATCAGCGTTTCAATTATTACTGAATACATTCATTTTGATACATCTTCTTTTTACCGTACGATGTGTGAATTCTTTCCGTTTGATAATAAAATAATGTAACATTTAATTATTCTCTGTGATCGATAATGGTTCTTGTGAGGCAGAGATAAAAATTTGGCGGAATTTCTACAGTAGGCCATTTTTCACTTTAGTCAATTTAATTCACTGGTGCCGTGTTGGGAAGATGCCGAAGGTTAAAGCTATGTTTCTGCTCCAGTGTCTTATTCCGTCTGTTTGTTGGGGTCGCAGATCTCCTCATAGTCATCCAATAATGAAATCGTCAACTCTGAAATCAACATTAAGAATCACCTAGTAATCCTCAGAGTAGAGAGATATGCGATGATTCGATGATTTAACACCTCCGCGGTTAGTGTAAAACTTTGTTATACACAGCAACCGCCCGAGAAATCAAGGAAACACTGATTCTTTTTGAGCAGGATTGTTAGTAACCGGTTGAAATCGGCAGAGTTAACAGCCGTCTGCAGATTTGCAAGTCGTTCCTGAGAGAATTATACAAGAAAAAGAGGTTAGAAATAGCTGCAAAACATATCAACAAGGAATCAGACTTTTGGGATTCAATTTCATGGTCCGATGCAAGCAAATTGGAGCTTTTCGGCTCAAAAAAGCGGTGCAGGACTTGGCAGAAACACATCTCTGCAAAAATGTCAAACATGGAGGTGGTTCCATTATGTTGTGGAGGTGTTTTGCTGCCAGCAAAGTAGGAAATCTTGAGTTGATTGACGAGATTACGACTGAAGCGAGCTCTGTGGGTATTCTGGACAAAAATTTGAAGTCATCAGCGCAAAGCTGGGCCTTGGGCGTCGTTTTATCTTGAAACAGGAAAATACATCATCTTCAACGCCAGGAACAACTTTGACCGATATAACAGAAATACTATCAATAACCATGGCAACATAAATAACATCAACAACATCAACAACAATATCAACATTTGGAAAAACAAACCTAGCGACTGCATTCTTCATCCTGCCGAATCTTACGAATCGTATTTGCGCGGTAGATGGAATGAATTGGCACAACCCAACACAAACCATCCTGTGAGTTTTCTGTATTAACGGCGCCAGGCTTAATAGTAAGAATATCACAGATAGTAAGGAAATAATGATTTATTGCAAAAGCTTTCACAGAATGAAGAGCCTTGCAAAGGTTATTTGAAAATTGAAACAGGTTGCCGCAAGTAGGTTTTCCATCATTTAAGGCACTGAAACTAGTTAGAACACTAGTATTAAAGGGTGTTCCGATCAAAATTTGATCACACAGTAATGTGTGTGAGTCGATCAAAGTTTTTATTAATAATTCAAGTGCATTTTCTTTTTCAAGTTCAGGTAACACAGAATACAGAAGAAATATTCAGCTAAACTTCATTTTTACCGAATGCAAGTTGCTGGATCTTTTGTTTAACACCTGCCATAAGATTTTTACAGTCTCATTGTTTACTTTATTCGCTGAAGAACGCAAGTTTGTCCTGAACTGTCTCTCGCTCACAACAGCTTTTTGAGCCTTTTAAGGTTCCGCTTGACGATGGGCCAATATTGTTCGATTGGGCGGAGCTCTGGCGTATTGGGAGGGTTCATGTCTTTGGGCACCACTTGAACGTTGGTGGTAGCATACCACTCCATGGCCTTTTTTCCGTAATGGCAAGCTACCAAATCCGGCCAACATAGAACGGAACAATTGTGTCGCTTCAGGTCGCTTCGTTTTTGTAGGCTCAGATAAATTTCCTGGTTGACGGTTCCGGTCGCAATGTAGACGTCGCTCTTCAAACCACAGGTACAGATGGCCTGCCACACCAGATATTTCTTCGTGAACTTTGACAGTTTAATGTGCTTGAAAATATCAGCCACCTTTCCTCGTTCGGTTGCTGTATAAAATTCCTGTTTAGAAGGCTGTTTAAAGTCTGTCTTTACGTAAGTCTTATCGTCTTCGTCAGCATCGTCGTGTACAACTTTCGCGATCGTGCTTTAGCCGACGTGTTTTGTTTATCGTCGCAATTTGGAGTCACCACTTTCTTGTAAGTCGACAGTCCAGCTCGTTTTTAGCTCTATCCACGGTTGAAGGAGGCAATCCCAGATTCTTTGCAACATCTTGGACGGAGAGGTTGGGGTTTCACTCGAAACAGTGGGCAACTCTTTTTGTCGTCGCTGTGGCTTCCGGCTGTCGATTTTCCCCCGATCCAGCATTCCTGGCCGTCGACAAACGTTCACCGAACACTTTTAATACGTTGGTAACAGTTGATTTAGCCACATTCAACAAATTCGCCAACTTGGCGTGAGAGTAGTTTGGATTTTCGCCATACACGTGCAAAATTTTGATGCGTTTTTTCTCCTCCTTCGACGACATTTTGATATCTGAAGTCCTAATCTTAAAATCGAAATAGAGACATGATGCTACACGCACACATCTTACAAATGATGGGTGTGCAAGTTTGTTTAATGCACGATGAAAGGAAATCGTTTAAGTCGACCAAATTTTGATCGAAGCTCCCTTTAGTCTTTATTGACTTGTTCATTGAGTATAATACTCCAGTCCCAACCAACGCAGCAGTAGAGCCCCTTATTTCCATTGGTAATGATAAGCGAAAAAAGAGCTACGGTTTCAGATTCGAATATTGATAAACTGATGTTTTTGAAAGGTTATTTTCACCTGCTGCAGTACATAAATAAATAAGGCGTTATTTGTTTCCCTATTTGCGTTCGCCTCGATCCCAACTTTTAAATATGTGGATTGCAGTTCAATAAATACTCAATACCAACCAAAAATTTGCTGTTTCATTAGAAGTATAAGATTTTTTTCTGATTATCGGCTGGTCAAACCCGACAACCAGCTCTGTTAGAGTGAAATTTTTCACCCAGTGTAACAGTGTTTTTAATTTGTCCAGGTTGTCCAGGATACAAACCTTAGTTTGGCATTCAATCCAATAATTATATCCTTGATTATCGAGACTTTCAGCCCCGGGTTGGTTCATCATCCGTCAAATACCTTTTTCAGGTGTTTTCGTAACTTATCCGGGGGCGCGATTCGAACTCGTGACTTTGGCGTGAGCGGTATGGATGTTAACTACACGCCGGGATTCGATTCGATCCAATTTCCTTAGCTTCAGGCACGTAGCTTTTAACAACAGAAATATAGAAGAAGAAACAAAAACACCGAGAACAATCCGATTGAACGATTCCTGTCTTCCGCTTGCGACGGGCTTCGGGATTTATGTTTGTATTCGAGAAGCACACTCACCGATTAAGGCAGCATAATTAATCATCAATCAAAGAGATTTGAGTAATAAAAATGAAAGTGCGCCAAATACATACTGTCAATGTGATCAGCATTGCGGCTCGAATGAGCAATAAAGAGCAGAAAGACTGGATACCCACCAGACCGGCGGCTCCGAATCAAGAGCAACAGCCAGTATATGTGCACAATACGCAGTATTTCCGCCAAATTATACTTGAGCACCAACTGAGTTCGCATATGTCTTTTAATTTTGTCAGATTTTCCCATAAAAACAGTAAAATGAGCAATGGATATTTATCGATCCATTGCTCATTTCATTGCTTTTATGGGAAATCCAACAATGCACCAAAAGACATATGCGAAGAAGTTTAGTGCTCAAATTACATAATTTGTGCAGAAATACTGCCATATTTAATTGCACATATACCAATAGCTGTTGCTTTATTTGATAGATTTACCGGTCACAATTAGATTATCCGAAGATCTTTTCTCATCTTTTTTATTGCTCATTCCTAATTTTTTAATGCTGATCACACATTATTTGTTGGCACATGGCCTTAATACAATTTAGTGGCACTTTTTTCATTTTTTTGGTGCTTTTTCTGAATTACTAAGTGCAGGTAAATATTTTAGGATTCCTGTCTTCCGCTTGCGACGGGCTTCGGGATTTATGTTTGTGTTCGAGAAGCACACCCACCGATTAATGCTGTTTATTTATCGTTTTCGCATCCTTGAGATGGGTCGATTTTCGGTTTATTTCGAAATCCACCGTTCTGACTGCGGGGGGAAAGGGTTCGAACATCGTTTCGATTCGGGAGATTCCCAGGCTAAGAGGATTCTAAATATAGTTATTAGCAAACAATCGATAAAAAGTGAAAACTTTTTCGCTACGCCGCCTACGATCACTGAAATGGAAAGACCAGCGCATTGCAAAAAACAGACTCCCATGCAGATGCCAATGCGATGCGATGGGGGAATTCTAGACGATAGATAGTGTAATATTCGAGTCCTCGCTGGGCTTATCGAGCGAGCGAGATCTCGGTTGGCTGCTTTTAATTCCCCCGGTTGGTTTCTTGTAATCTGGTACGGCGCGCAAAATAGTACCCCGCAGCCTCGGTTCTGAGAGGGGAAAAAAATAGTCGTTGATTAATGATTTTAATTCCCATCGGTCCGGAATCGGTTCAACGCCACCGCAATTGTGTGCAAAGATGCAGTTCCCCCGCCTATCTCGGTCCGTATCTATCGAAAGCAAACCGAACGAACACACACAGTAGTCGGTGGGCTGCGGCGCGTTGGATTTTCGCTTTTGTCAATACCGCCGCCGCATCGAAGTAGGTGGGGTGTGCGAGGATTGGAAACCTCCGTCGGTTAAAAATAGAAATTATCGGCGCTTTCCGTGCAGTGCGGCATCATCCCACGGTCGTCGGTCGAATCGTCGTCACACTGTTTTTATTTGCCTATTGTACTTTGGCCGCGTCCGCTGCAGTCGAGGCCCGCAAAAGGTAGAATAAATAAGCACCTCTCCGTAGGCTTTAAAACCTAGCCAATGTCGCCTTTGTCGTCGTCGTCTTCTGTCATCGATGATTCGCTCCAGATAAGCGCCACCGGAGCTGCTCATCTGTCTCGGCGGAGGTTCTGTTGGCGGCGGTATCTCTCTGTTCCGTCCCCGTGTGCGGAGATCGAGCGATATTCTCGCATATAAATCTTGTTACAATTGTCTATGGCCATTCCTCCTTGGGGTGCAAGCTCGAAAAAAAATATGTCTAAATTGCAGAACAGACAACAATCGATGCCCCTAGTTGGTCATGGTGGTTGCAACAGAAGGAAAATTAAAATAATTGTTCCCGACCAACGGCGACGGCGACGACGACGGAAAGGAAAAACTATCAAATAAAATTGAAATTATAAGCAAACGATCCGGTGGATGCACCGAGAGGAAGTCCCCCCCCCCGTGTCTTGTCAACGAACCACACAAAGAGAAGACAATTGCATAAGCTGAAGAAGGCTCCCCGGTGAAGTGTGTAATCCCACAATGTGCTCATCTCTCATTCCGGCCGACGACATCGACAGACAGCAGCTGACTCCGAAACACAGATGTCCAGAAGAGGTGCGTACGAATGCAGTTGTACTTCGGGAAGGTGGGTGGTTTTGCGGTTCAATTTTCCATGTTCAAGGAAACGACTTCGCACACCATAAACCAAATTCACCTTCAAACGTTGATGCGGGGTTCGTCGCTTTTTATCATCTTCATTATCGTCATCATCATCAACATCATCGTTAGTCGCAGCGAGGTCTAGTTTCGTCGTGGGAGTCTGATTTTCACATAAAACCTCCGATGGTGACGCTTCCGAAATTAATAGTGCCATCACGAACGAAAGCGTGCTTAAAGATTCACTTTCTTTGATCTCGGCAGCGTTCGGATGGGATGCGGATGGATGGATATCGGTATCGAGCGATCTGGGGGCGTGAGAAGTCTAGGCCTGGGTTTTGTGGAACGAGAGACGGCTGTGTTTATGACGGATTTCTTCTCGAGCGGAACCAAATATGGGAAAGGTGCGTGATTGAGGTTTGAGATGGAATGAGAGTTTGTTCGGCCAGCGTCGATCCTGGGCGTAAGATTGGTTCGGTTCGATGTGGCGATATTGCTTTGAATTTGTCTTATAGGTTATTTAGGCACGCTGTGAATGAGCCCTAGTGCCAATAATGTGAAATGCTTTTTACGGGGAAAGAAGAATACATAGAAATAATGAATGGAGAATATTAAAAAAAAACCAGCATTCATATTAATTTATTATAGACTCAATTGTAGATACTTTAATGGATATACTAGAAAAGTCCACCTTAACTCCTTCAGGATTAAGGGGTCATATATGACCCGATAAGGAAAATGGCTGTATCCCGAGCAGGAACGAGTTACTTTATAACTGGCCTTGGTAGTTAAGTGCGCTGCATAATTGGTAAAATTTTTTGAGGATAATACCATATCATTGTTCAATACCAAAATAGTACAATAACAAAATAGTACCTCTCAGGTATCCAAAATAACATGTTTTGTTATGCGCGAGATATTTTGCTTTCAATTTTTAGGTATTTTGCTGAGGTATTTTACCTCGTTTGCTGTGCTCTTGAATACCAAGGCCAGTTATCTAGATCAAAATTAGATATTCGTGTGTTATTTTCTCCTGCTTGGGATAAAATCACATACTTAATAAAAGCGTACACCGTCTTCAACAATTTTGTTCTGCATCAATTCGTCTATCTAGGAAAAATAAAAAAAATCTTTGAAGGACAGCCTACTGAGGTGACGTTAGACTACGTAGAAATGTCTAATGCATGTTAAAATAATTTGTTTCTCAATATTCTGTGACAGTCGCCATTTGTAAAATTTATATCTAGTATACTGCTCTTGCCATAAACTTGCGCTTCAGAATAATATAGACACTGTATGAATTTCCTAGCTGTGTTTGAAATTTTACCCAAAATTTGCAGTTTGCAAGGGAAACTATTTAGGCCACTGTTGGCTGCCAATTGACAAGAATTTGTCAGATTCTTCGGTATATCAGATAAACTTCAAGCAAACCATCTATTTAGCTGGGAAAATCAAATTGATCATCCTAAAATGAACGGATTTTCAATGATCCATATGTGATCGATCTTCACTGGACCTGTCATATGGGCCATTCATTTAAAAATGTGAAGCAATTCTGCATAAAACTGCATTTCTCACTGCTGGAAGTAATTTAAACTTTATCATTGTTCTTTAAAACATTGTTCGAAAAATTTATAAAACATGAACAGGACAAGATTTTATGGGTAGTTCTAAATACCGTTGAAATAACATTACACCCACCATGTTTTGGAAAACGTGTTGTTTTTTCTCATAATGATGAATTTGTTTGTATAATGATGAAGCATACCGACGGGAAGCATATCATAAAGACTGGACTCGAAAAAAATGAGACACACAAAAATGATCACCAAAAATTCATTTTAAATCGGATACTTCTCAAATTTTTAGGGATTAAATAACTATATATTAACTATGTTTTGGCATAATTTATTTATTGAATTTCCTCCCCCAAGCTGAATGCTCGTACATTTCTCTTAACACTGCTCATGAGATATTGGACGAAGCTTTGTCCATCTTCCTTACACAATTTCTCCCAGTTTTTCTTCAAAGCTTCATCGGTTTTGAATGTTTTGCCGCTTTTCTTCAACTTCTTTTTCATTACCACCCAAAACTTTTCGATCGGACGATGTACTGGTGTATTTGGCGGGTTCGCCTACTTCGGGACCACATTAACACCCTTCGCTTCGTACCAATCCACTACAGGCTTGGCGTAATGGCACGAAGCGAGATCCGGCCAAAACAGCGTGGGACCAGGGTGAGAGCGGAGGAAGGGCAGCAAGCGCTTCTGCAAGCATTCCTCTCGATAAATCTGCCCGTTTATGGTGCCGGTTGTACCGAACGGCTTGCTGTACCGTCCGCACTCGCAGATCGCCTGCCACAACAGGTTCTTCTTCGCGAATTTGTCCATCTTTTTCTTCCGGAACTTTTCCGGAACCTCCATGCGGGACGTACCGACAAAAAACTTGAGGCCGGGGATTTGTTCGGTGTCCGCCTTGATATATGTCTCGTCGTCTATGACGAGACAGCCGGGCTTGACCAGCCACTCACGGTACAGCTTCCGCGCACGCAATTTGGCCACCGTGTTTTGCTTGTCAGTCCGGTTTGGCGCCTTCCTGACCTTAAAAACACGTAGCCCAGCCCGCTTCATGGTCTGCTGTACGAACCACTTCGACGAATTGACCTTTTTGGCCACGACTCGGGTGGAAAGGTGCGGGTTATTCTTAAAGTACTGCCTTATCTTCCAAGCCTTCTCTGGGTATTCCGTTTTCGGTTTTCGGCCGCTGCCAGCGTGCTGCTCGATGGTCTTCGTCTCCTAGAACATTTTCACAACGCGGGACACGGTGGAATGGTGGATTCAAGCCTATTTGCTGATTCATCTATACAACTGACCAGGATTCATCGATCACCGCGCCCAAGATTTGCTGGCGTAGCTCTTCTTGTTTGGAATGCATCTTGAAAACTACTTGACAGATCGCAATAAAAGTGTGCACACATGAACATAACCTGTAAACTAGTATTACTCATAATTTCATTAATTTTTACCCACGCGATAAAAACTTACACCCAAAACAAAGTGTCGCATTTTTTCCGACTCCAACCTTTATCAACGCAGCCAGTACGAAAAAGCATCCTGGAAGTTAGATGACGCCCATGTTTTTTGTCAACATTGATACTTGCAGCATATCAAAGACATGATACAAGCATCGAAGCGGCCAGGCCTACTGCGTTAGCTTGACTGACTGCACGTATCAATGGTTGCTACTCCGTGATTGATCAGAATCAGTTAAATTGCACAATGAATCAATTGAATGGGGCTAGAAGTAACCGACCATTCTCACTGTGCACGTTTCAGTGACTCAGTTTCTTTAATAATGAAAAACGGCGCCAGCCACGTCCTTGCAATCAGGTGGGAATAGGGAAGGAAAGTTAGTGTGACCTTTGCTGTTTAGGGACCGTGTTTACCTCTGCATCCCCACAAAGATCACACGAAGGAAGTTTTTCTATGTAAGTAGGGTAGGGCTCGATGGATCAGGATTCAACTTGATAACTGATTTGATTATACAATATAGTTCATATAATTCAGGCATCGGTCTAGGACTCTGGAAAATCTCTCCGGACACTCCGGATACCCGGTACTACCGATGTTCGGCAAACTTCTCGTTTTAAACCAGTTACCTCCCACACCTGTTCCATTGCCGACATGGCATTGCTGTATATACAGGGTGACTGGTAATTGGTGTTACACCCGAAAGGAGGTGATAGTAGACCTCATTTGCAGCAAAAAAATGTATGACAAGGTGGGTCGTAAAATCATTCCTTGCCGAGTTATTGAACATTTAAGTTTGCATTGCCGAGCAACAATAGCACTTTTTGCTCGGGTACTCATAAATATCCCATGGTGCCGTCATGGCAAATGACAGAAATCAATGTAATCGTAGTAGTCGATATCATGTTTGGTTGATCGTCATACTGTGTGAACCTGGTTTTCGAAGCAAAAGATGCAGTTTTCGAACAGCGAGTACGCCGATGTGATTTTTGTCATGGTTTTGCAGACGGCAATGCTGCAGGTGCCAGAAGGAGTACGAACAACGATTCCCGCATCGCACGCTTCCCAGCGCACCCGTATTCACCAGAGCATTCCACCGCCTCTCAGAAACGGGCAGTGTTCAGAGCAATCACCGCGATGCGGGATCACCGGAGGCGCAAACGAACCTCGAAACACAGATCCTGCGTCGTTTCGTACAGGATCCTACTACTAGTAGGAGACAAGTAGCATCATGTGTCCATATGATGCACACATTTATTGCAAAAGGTTGCTTTTACTGATTCAGGGTATCCCAATAGAAGGTGTGGAAAACGCTGAACAAAAATCGAGTGCACCCATACCATTACACTCCTGTCCAAGAATTGGAACCAAGAGATCCTCAGAACAGATTGCTTTGCTGCAATTTTATTCTAGCAGCTCTTGCTGCTGATAGAGAATACCTCTCTAGAGTGCTGTGGACAGATGAGTGTCATTTTGACAGAGCAGGAGTTTCGAATTTGAAAAACCTTCACGTTTGGAGTGAGGAAAATCCCAACGCCAAAGGAGTAAAAAAAGTTCAGCGACAGTTCTCAGTGAACTTATGGGGAGTGATGGTAGGGGGTCATCTCATTGGGCCATATGTTTTACCTGATCGGCTCAATGGAGCAGCGTATTTGGATTTCTTACAAAATCAACTTCCCGAACTTCTACGCGATGTTCCACAAGAGATCAGAAGAAGAATGGTTTTTCAACATGATGGCTGCCCTTCGCATTATCATCGAGAAGTACGAGAATTTTTGAACAACGCATATGAAGGACGCTGGATCGGACGCGGGGGATCTACAGAATGGCCAGCTCGTTCGCCAGATCTAACTCCTCTTGACTTTTACTTGTGGGGTAGAATGAAGGAGTTAGTTTATTTCAAACCAGTTCCCACGCAGGAAATTTTAATGGAAAGAATTAACGAAGCCAGTGCACAGGTAAGAGAAGAACTAACTGTTGTAGTAACTACAACGGAAGTAGAGAAACAAGTTAGGTTGTGCATTGAAATGTAAGGCAATCATTTCGAAAATTATCTAAAATAACTCCGAATATCAATAACAATCAATATCAATCATTTGAAAATAAATATTTCATTACATTTAAATGAGCTACAGAACGGAAAGAAAATGACCAAACCCATCCGAAAGTAAGCCTGTAACGCCAATTGAATCGAGTTGTTAGTAAACAAAGGTTGATCAAAGGAGCCGAGCAATGCGTACTCTTTGGTGGGCCTTGATAATGCGTACAAGTACCCGACCAAAAAGTGGTATTGTCGCTCGGCAATGCAGATTTAAATGTTCAATAACTCGGTAAGGAATGATTTTACGACCCACCTTGCCATACATTTTTTGCTGCAAATGGGGTCTACTATCAACTCCTTTCGGGTGTAACACCAATTACCAGTCACCCTGTATAAACCACGTTCGACTGACCTAATGGCCATTCCATCCGTCCCTCTTATTTCCTATTGACAGGACATTTTTAGCTTGTCCTTCTTTTTCACTTCTGCCAATCTGGTTTGCGGCTGTTAAATTTGTTACGCCGTTCGCTGGCTTCCGCTGCTTCGACCGCCTCTAAAGTGGGTTGTGATTTTTTACTTTGAGCACCCCAGCTGGTTACCACGATGAACTTAATTCACACAATCACCAGATATCTCCGAGTCCAAGAAGTGCACACAAACTCGTTCGGCAGTGCAAGATTCAAAAGTTTTCAATGTTCTTCCAATGTTTCTAGAAACAACGATTTATTTGTTACTGACCGTTTGTATGATTTGCTAAAGGACACAGTTTCTATGTACGGCGGAGATACATTTTACAGGAGAAAGGTCGATCAACCCAAACTGGGCATTCACACCAGCCACGGTATCACTCGCGATCGACACAAAGCACTCAAATATTTCTGCGACTGTCCGACGGCTGATGCTCTTGTCGTTATCATTTCCAACCGAACGAATTCTGAAGCTGCTGGCTCACTATCATCTTAATTATCTGACTTTAAAAATTTTGAAGAAATCAAGTGAAAAAAATGACAGCTACAAAAAACACGCCCGCACGCAACCCCAAGCGGCCAGGCCTACTACGTTTGCATTAACCGCAAAGATGATTCTGTAAAATGAGTTGGAATCAAATGAATAAATTTGAACCACAATGCATTTTGTGAATCTACAGGGTAGGAAGAATGCGTGGACATACCGTACCATACGCTCCAAGTTATGTCAAACTGCATTTAATCGACATTATAAATGTTTGTGTATTTATAAATATATGTGGTAACATGCAATTAATGTTTAAATTTGTATGTGAATAAATAGGAACGATCTCACCCAATCAGTAAAAATATTAATGGATGTAATTTCAATCTGTGCTGCTGTATCATGCAACACTTTGCAATAGGTCCTGCTTGTGAGCTTTCTGTTCTTTCTTCAACCAACAAATATGAACATTGTGCATGAAAACCACCACCCACTGTGGGCTGGATTAAAAACGATGTTTCATTCCGGTGGCACAATCCGCCCTTTTTGTATGGTCAAAAGTTGAAAATTTAGCCCTTTTGCCGGAAGACAAAAATAATCATCAATTCTGCTTGCAAAGATGAAACCAATCGATCACAGAATCTTGGTCCGGAAACAGCACTTAAAAGAAAATCCGACACTTTTCCACTTCATAATTGTATCTGTAAGCAATTCACACTTCCGAGGAAGTTGTATTTGGTTGCTTTCAACTGCTTTTATTTATCATCGGCAAATGCCTACTCACTGAATCGCGATAAACAGATTATAACATTCACAAACTTCTCGGAGAACTGACAATTGATAATACAACTCCATAAAATTACAACCGGTACCGACTTCCTTCGGAGAGTAAAAAACGAAGTCCCATGGAAAGAGCTTATCAATCGACAACAATTCAGCCGTAGTCCTCATACACCGCACGGATATGGTTGTGGATTTATAGAGCTTATTTTACCCCAGTTCCCCATGTATTCTTAAATAATTTATAGACATCTTTGCTCGGAGTGGCGCAAGATCAACAAAACGGAGCTAGTCCTATGTGAAATTTCCTGGAGTACCAAATAGAGGTTGTTTTATGTATTGGACGGCTCTGTGAACAAAGATTAAGCTGATTTTACCCCACTTCCTCTTATATTCTTGGGATATATAATTCAACTATATGGGTTAAACTGGGGTGAAATCAGCCATATCTTCGTTCAAAGAGTCGTGCGGTGGTTGAAACAACCCCTATTTGATTCCTCAGGAAATTTTAAATTAGACTAGTCCTATTTTGTTGATCTTGAGCCACTCCGTGCAAAGATATCTATAAACTATTCAAAAACATATGAGGACGTGGGGTAAAATAAGCTGTATTATTCCACAACCGTATCCATCCGGTGATTAAAACTACACAGAAAAATTTTTTTTAACAAGTGTGTAAAATATCCCCTGGTTTAAATCCAAGCTTAAGGAGGCGTAAACAACGAAATTGTTTGCAATTTTTCATGTGCCATACAACAATATTGGCAATCTTTCATACAACAGGCTGGATATCCCATTATTTTCTGGCAAATCTAGCATTCCCTTTATGTGCAGTAGATAACACCGAAAATTCAATGTTTCTTTTTATCTGTGTAGTTCCATTCGATTCCCTAGACAATTTCCAAGCAGAAATGGCCTTGTTTACAAGCCGCGCTTAAAAGCGACAAAAGTTACAGATTTTTTCCTTAGTTTTCATCAGTTCTTGCCCACTGTGCAACGGTTCATTATGTTTCGTAGATTCGGTAGATTTGTGACTGTGTCAACTACAGACATTTCTTATCATACAGTCCAGAAGATAGCCACCCTCTAAAATCACACTTTTTGCTTCTTTTTCGCACTTTGATCTTGCACAGTTACTTTATTCTCTTTCTCCGAATTAAAAAATTTCAGCCACAGCAAAGATCGCTAAGCCATTAGAACTGTCTTGATTAAGTGGAATAACTAAATATAAATCAATTCTCAAATTTGATGTTAACGAGCAAAAATTATGACAGGAAAAAACACGTCCGTTCGTGGCCATGGCACACTTCGTTTTTTTCTGATCTAAGGAAGGCCAACTAGCGTTGAAAAACTCAATTTTCTATTATTTAAAATGTCCCTCAGGTAGTAAACTATCACGTGGTCCTAGCTCAAAAAATCTCATGATTACTAGATTACAAGTTGTCAATGTGTTCCATAGATACCAACAATAAACAACAACTATTGAAATGAAAATGTTTACACCTAAACAGCCTTTCGTCGAACTTCAACTCCCCAAAGCGCAAATTATAAGCTGCCTGGGCCCCCATCGCAAACCCCCAAAACCAATTGGCCGAACCATCAAATAAAGGACCCCCTTGCGTAATTTATAGCTTTACGGCTCACAATTTACCGAATATGGCTTCTGCCTTCGTCTCATTTCCTCCGCCCATCCGAACAACCCACCGACGACCGCCCGGAATTGCTCCAATAAAATGTCAATACGTCTTGATTGTTTTGTCGACTAGAAAACGTGACATAAAAATCAAATCAATGTCAACATTGGAGGGGCATTATTGCGCTGATTTTTTCCGTCTTCCTCTTGCCCATAATTCTTCCAACTCCCGCCGCCGGGTGCCACCGCGAGTATAATAAATCCGCCCCCCCGCCATATGGTGGTTTCACTCGCAAATGCGTGTCGGATTTTTATTACATTTCCAATCAGGCAACATAATTCCTTCATCTGCTCGCGCTACTTACCAAAACGTACGAAACCGCCGCCGGATTCTCACGGGAGGACTTACACAACCGTCGCGTGCGCCGATAAGTTGGCCCAGGTCCAATGTGGCTTTCTGCAATGAAAGAACAGGAAGGGAAAAATATGTTTCTAATAATGCTGGTAATTTATGTTTGGTTTACGTAAGATCTATGTGAGGTTTTCGCTTTTTTCTTTTCTTATTCTTCTGAACGACGAGATATCAGTTGGTTGGGAGGATGATGGGAGGAGCTGCGGACGGTTTGTTTGTTTGTTTGCTACACATTCTCCTCGCTTGGCTGGCCCGACTGGAAAACATGCTCGGTGTGGCGTCTTCTGTGCAGTAATAGTCACGTGCCACGAACCGCAGAGTACATGGGAAAATTAAGCCTCCGCAGAAGTAATTACAATGGAACGAAATTGAAAGCCGCTTCTCTTTCTCTGTGTGTTCTTTCCGCGATAATGGGGAGGAGGAATAAATACGATGCCAAAATTGGCACCTTGCGTTGGTTGAGTTGGGTAAAGCATGCTGGGTGAGAAGTGCGGATATGATTTTTGCTGGCAGAAGTTTAAAAGGTGTGAACTTAGTTTAGATGGAGTTCTCAATTCTTAAAATTAAGGTCTTGGATGATTAACTATTGGTTTCTTATTCTACCGGAATCCATGCAAGAGCATGATTCATTGAAAGCACGGCCTACTGAGAGTGATAACTCCGTCAAATGACAGATTGTTTATTTTCTTCCTCTTTTTTGTAAAGAAACTTTTCGAGCATGAGCATGATTGACCACCAGAGGTTGCTACTCTGTTAGTACAAGA